>WEIS01050628.1:0-11627 GCA_013389965.1 Todus mexicanus | reverse complement strand
CACCTTTCTGCTTCATGTTCTCTGTTTCATACATCAGACATCGGAAGCAAGTGAGGGTAAGCATCTGTAAAACCACGTAGGAAATTCATGTCTGAAGCGCGATGCAACAAAACCTTTTGTGAACCCCTCAGGTTCACGGTGGAAGCTCTGCTTTAGTTTCCAAATGCAACACAACAGATGTTGACTGCTCCTCTACCTTTTCCAATGCAAACGAGCATTTAGACTATATTAAAGTTGTTTTAGAGTAGAAGTTGAAAAGTCGTAATTAAGGAAGCACTCCAACAAGATTCTTTATCTTTGAATTTAACTGAACTCCCATTGTGATTTCACTTTAAGCATATATTTAAGAGCTCAAACTGTAGTAGGTGCAAACACTCTCTACTTGGGAAGCTCAAGACTTTAGAGTCTTTGCCAGCAGTCTTCAGAAAACCCAGTGGTGTGGACAGCCAAGACCCCTACCGGTGCCAGCTCCAGGCTGTCTTCTGTGAGGCAAAAGGGAATCTAAAGGCACCTCTCCCAAGAAAGGACACAAAGTGCATCGCTGCTTCTGAAACATTTTAAAAACACAGTCCACTTGTTGAATTGCTGGCTTCAAATATAAATTATGTTCAATGCAAATCATAGAATCATTTTAGTTGGGAGAGACCTTTAAGACCATCAAGTCCAACCATTAATCCAACACTGCCAGGTCAAATCTTCAGTAGGGTACTCAATTTGTGTTACGTAAACACAACTCAGAGAGGTTCCTACCGAGGTTCTGAGTAGTGAACTGGGTTCTCAATTCACTGATAAGCTTCAGGGGCTTCTAAGTCCATAACTGCGCCTTCAGGAACATCTAAGTCCCTGGAAATGTTAGTGATTGGTGTCCCACATTGGAGTAAGAATTGCGTTCTGTGGCTTTGGCAAAACAAGTATGTTGAGTAATGGGTTTATGTACTCTGATTGCTGAAGCTCCTGGTTTAGATTAAGCTAAATCTAATAGTAATCAAGTAGTTCAAGAAAAGTATGCTTAGTGTCTGTTATCTTCTCCTTAAGACTTCCCTGCAAATCAGCTTTGCTAATGCAGATGATCCCAACAGAATCTGAAGAATTAAACCAAAGAGAGACTCATGTCAGATGCAACAGTTATTTCTGCAAAGTGTCTACATAAAACTGATCTGGCACATGTAGGGTGCAAATTGTCCCCATGATATTCTGTCAGACTCTGGTAGGGATCTTGACTTCAGCTCACCAGCTCTAGGGGCCTGGGTTTGACCTCGAGAAAATGTTTTTGATCTGTCTTCTATGCGATGAAGGCTGTGCCCGAACGTTTCCCTGACAAGAGAAGTTAAAAACCCTTACCATTTTACCATCTTATGTTGTATATGTCACCTTCTTTTCTCTCAAAATTTAACATATGGCAGGAATTAAGAAAGCAAGTGTATAAATATTTATAGGGCCATAACTTGAAGGACTTCGACATCACAGTCAAATATGAGACTAGTCCTGTAGGCACAACTGATCAGGTTTTTGGTGCAGATACCCGGAGCCACAAAGTTCGATGAGAGCTGTTACAGAAGCTGGATATACCCATTTTATTCCCAGTAGCTAAAGGTAGTGGCTCATATTCTCTGTCTACAGTCCTTCAGATATAGGACTATAAGGATGGTGATTTTGAAGCTGCTCATAGGTAACGTTCTGAATCCTCAGAGCTTAGGAAACACACAGAGAGAGGGAACAACAACATTAACTCCAAGAGTCCTAATTAATTTAAATACAATAATTATTTCTAATAGGTTTTGTATTAATTAGTAATTTAGATCAATTTTTGTGGACACTTTGTCCTGTCACTAAGCGGATGTGCGACTTTCAGCACTTGAATATTTTGTGGCTGAAGTAAATCAGTGCAAAGTGCCCAGGGAACAAAGAAGTGGAGATCTGATTCCTAATTCTCCCATATTAGCTCACTTGAAATTTACCCAAACATTTACATAAAAATAAAACCAGCTAAATTTCAGTTCTAACACTCCCATCACACAGCTCCAGAACTCTGCTGTGATCCATTTCCCTGTACATGTCTGTCTTTCTGAACTTGTTATCACCAGCAAGATTTTTCTGGCTGTTAAGATTGATTAAAAATGATGACAGGGATACTTGTTAAAGTTAGAAGGGTTTTTTTCCCCTCCCCTACTTCTGATACAAGACTTCAAAAGCCTTCTGAGGGATGAGTCACGTAGCTAAAATTGAACAAACCTAGCCTAAAGCTGAATGTAAATGTGTTAATGAACAGTGAGAGGTGCAAATAATACACTTAAATAGGGGGAATATAAGGTGGAAATCTCTGCTTTGCTTGCCTTAATTTATTCAGTTAAATAACATGACATAAAGGTGATGTGTACACCTGGAAAGCCAGGAAGCAGATTCTTATAGAAATAAAATACAAAAGCAGAAGAAGGGCTCTGCAGGATGCTTCACATGGTATTCAAGCAAATGTTACAGACTCAAAACAAGCATGAAGTATTTAGGCATCTAAAATTACTTCTTGAATATCCTTCCTGGTAAGTCCCAAGTTGTTACTGGTCCATCGTGCTGATTTATACCACTTTCCGTGTTATCTTTCACAAATATGACTAAGGAGGGCTCTGAAAGTGCTGCTGGCTCTGGAGCACAGACAGATATTATAGGGGGATGAGCTGATGACACGAGTTGTTGCCTTTCCCTTGAAGAGTCACCAAACCAACACTCGTTTTCCCCCAGTGCCAAGACCCTGTTGGAGGAGGTGCTGCACTTCAGATTAAATACACACTTGAGATAGTTTATTTATTAAACTTACCCTGCAATTTTTGTAATTTCCCTTTTCTCTCTGCCCTCCTGTGCAGTCTTAACCTGCTCCTGGCGTTCAAAAAACGTGTAGAGGTGGCAGTTCAGGACGTGGTTTAGTGGTCACGATAATGTCAGGTTGAAGGTTGGACTTGATGATCCTAGGGATCTTTTTCAACCTTAATGATTCTATGATTCTAAGATTTGCAGTTTTGAACAGCATGGATGCATATACCTTTTTTTTTTTTTTTCCCTAGGGGCACCTTAGTTGCAATAGAAAGAAGAGAGATTTGGGGATTTTCTGGTGATAGCATCTGTAGAATAGAAAGTTGATTTGCAGAAAACAGAAGACGCGGGAAGAATGAGGCATGTGACAGCAAGAATAAAAGGATTGCTTTGTTGAGTAGCTGAGTTTTATCTCTGCTCTCAAGCACTGAAAGCCTTTTTGACACAAGCCGAGTCACTTCAACCAAACTTATCACGTGCTTTGTTTTCCCTTTGAGTTCTGGGTCCTTGTCTTGAGACCTTGGGGTCTGATTTGCACAAGTGCTGAATGCTCAGCCACAGGGAGCTGAAAGCTGGGCTTATAAAGCACTTTATAACCCCAAGTGCACTGAAAAATGAAGACTTCAGCATCCCAAGTCAGATCCCTCTAATGTATGAATCCTTCTGAGTGTAATCTCTGCATGTATCAGGACGTCATTTGCATTCTGAGAGCTGTATCATTCCCTTATAACAGAAAATAAATTAGTTAATGTTTGTGTAGCTCTCACATGTTACAGCTACGAGTGTCTTAGGAAACCTCATGAGGAAATTAATATTCTGTCCTCAGAGCAGGGTCTGAGTGACAAGGAGAAATGAAGTATTGAGTTAGCCGTTCATAAAATGGATTAAAGGAGGTAAGGGCTTTTAAAAGAAAAATATACCTGTGTTGATTTAATTAATGTTTGCATTGCATTGCACATCCACAAAATAGAAACATTAAGATGCATATATGAGCAGGATGAGGCCAGTAACATCTTGGGCTTGGCCTGGCAGATCAAGCAGATTTCCTGTTGTTGTGATGACAGATTCTGTTCATAAACAGATTAAAAATGTTTTCTTAAAAAGGAGAATTCTCTTTAACATTCAGAAAACCACATTTTAAAAAAACCCCATGCAACTAGGGGCTTGCATTAAGTGTTCATTAATTTTGAACACTATACACCTGATGTTCTGAGGACAGGGGTTGGAAAATCAGGAGCTTATGATGAGTTTCTACAAAATTAGCAAATGTGGTAAAATGCAATATCCTCACATTTTATGATATTCCAAATCCAACATCACCTCAAATGTTTTCGGGGATGGGGCAGCAACCATCTCGCTGGGCAACCTGGGCCAGGATCTCACCACCCTCAGCATAAAATTTTTTTCCTTTCTTTCTGGTCTAAATCTCCATGATGTTTAACCCTATCATGGGTTTAGTTTAACCCCATCCCCCCCTCGTTCTGTTCCAGCAGGCCCTGCTCAGAAGTCTGTCCCAATCTTCCTGACAGGGCCCTTGGAGTCCTGGAAGGCCCCCAGAAGGTCTCCATGGAGCCTTCAGGCTGAACACCCCCAACTCTCCCAGCGGAGGGGTTCCAACCCTCCAAGCATTGCTGGGGCCTCTGCTGGACCTGCTCCAACAGGTCCATATCCTTCTTGTGCTTCACCTGAACCTTTCATTATCCATCACAGGGAGAGGAAGGAAGAGGGGAACATAACCCAAGCCTACCCTAGAAAGCCAAGCTGATGGAAATGGGATCCAGCATGTTGCAGATTAGGGTGTTGAGCTTTACTGAGGATACTGAAGCAGAATAGGAGCACATGAGCCTCACCTGGTCACAACTAATTAGACTTGCAAAGACACATAGCAAGAGCTCACACTGGGAAGGTCATTAAGGTAGAGCAGTCATGGTGCTGCTTGTTGTGTTTCTCAGGTGGGTGGAGGTCCAGACTGACCACGTGTGCTATTAGCTTGGCCAACTGAAGTGCTTCTGAGCTGGGCTTCTTGGGGAGGTAACTGAGCAGAGTTTACGGTTGGATATGGGTAAACGGTGAATCTGTAAGGAAATTTTTCCAGTTAATTATGTCGACAGTTAGCATATAAGATGATTTAAGGTAGACAAATTAATTTCTCGTTCATGTGATGGGTGGAGTATGAGTTCAGTCTCACACTAGAGTATGACACTGGAGAACCTGGGAGAGCCATGGATACGTTCATCTTTTAAGGGTGTGTTGTAGGATTGGGTTCATGGCCACAAGGGCTGGAGAAGTAGTGAGTGATTTTTAAGTTGATTGAGAGAGTTTTTAAGTAAAAGGTGTTTTATAAGTCTTAAGAGTTGACTCTTTAAAAGTTTACTCTTAAGGCTCTTAAGAGTTTACTCTTAAGAGATCAGATTTACACTTTACCTGTTTGGTTATTTAAAAACCAATACAAATTATCAGATCAATAGATCTTCTGTTTCATTTGGTGGTGTGTTTTTTCTTTTTGTGCCTTTCTTCATAGTATTTAAGTTTTTTTAATAATCTCTGCCTATTGAAATTACCTTACTATTCTGGAATCTCTGTTCCTGTAGCTAAATCATGATTTATGAATGACTCAGGGTTGCCCCAAACCCAGTGTTTAAGTCAGCATTTTGGATATAATTGGCATCAGCAGGATAGTCTAAAACTGTGAGGAATAAATCTGTTTTATTGGTATGCATTTAGAGAAGCAACAAATATTGGATTTTTAATTTCCTGTGGTTCTTTGGGGACTTGTGGAGGGAGAACTCTTTTTCTGAACTCTCTGCGCTTGTCTGTTCCCAGAAGAACAATGCTTATTATACAGGATTTTTATTATTGATCTGTTCAGTATAAAGCCCTTTCATCTTCACGTTTTATTTTTCTGTCTTTTTGCTTTCATCCGTCTTTGCATTTAGTACACGGTGTGGACTGCCCTGTGGGTCACCTGGAATGTTTTCATTATCTGCTTCTATTTGGAAGTAGGAGGACTTTCTAAGGTAGGTCACTTATCCTTCTTCAGGTTTACGGGAGGGTGTTTTTAACAGCAGGGCGCTCAGATTTTTAGAAGGTTGGAGCCACAGAGGGAAACTGTGGTTGTTTGAACATACAATTTCATCTTCAGAGTTCCCCTCTGATGAGGACTCATGTTTGAACTTGTCTCTGGTAGTAAATCGTCATGAGTTTGAAGTGCATAACTGCAATAAGTCTGAATTACAGTGGCCTTCTAAGTACCATCTGGGGGTGGAGGGAAGGTTATTAGGTGGGAAATTTGAGGGTTCTTTTTGATTGTTGAAAAACAGACCATGTCATTCTGGTTGAACTCTGAAGTGCGTGTGAAAAGTGCGTTTGAATTTCTGAGACTTCTAAAAAAATTGTTGAGAAGTTTCGTGTAATAACTTGTTGAGCAAATCAATTTCATGATGAAAATGTTTTTTAGATTTATAAAAGAAGAAAAAATGGCAAAGGATGACTTCCTTTAAAACTTTCTTTTATATGATGTTCAGTGCTCAAGGTCACCAATTCCTTATTCAAGTCTCTGATTAGAGGCGAAATGTTTGCTGGAAGTGTCGAGATACATGCTGCGTAGTAAGGGGAAAGCTAATGAGGAAAATTTGCCTCTTTATCTTATAAACAAAAAATAAGTCAAACTCCTTTTTCAATTACTTTATAAATGTGCAAATAATATTTTACTGCTTTTTTTTTTCAGGGCTAGAGAAATTGTACTTGATCAGAAATGTGCCTGTACGAATCTTTTTTGTCGAAGTTAACTTAGGGTTTTATATTATTTCTTTTTTGATTTTCAATTTCAGTACTGCAACAAACCTGCATGTATGAAAAAGTAAATTTGCCTGTATTATTCATTTACTACTGTTATGAAATTGAAAGCATAATTTTTAGCGTTAGCCACTCTGTACGAGAGGAACAAAGCTGCTATTATAACATGACCTTTTAATCCACCGCTGCAGGATGACAGATTGCTGGATCCATACGTGAGCTCATTAGTTGTTTGGATGCTATTATAGGTCTTGAAATGAAAATGGGTTTTAATTGCCACATTTGACAATTTAAAGTATCAAAATGTAAATCTCAAGGAATAAGAGGCAAAAAAAAAAAGATAATATAAAAATCTCTGAAGAGTGTTTAAAAATACATATTGATCTTACCTGATACTAAACCCAGAAGCTGTTATTTTGAAGTTTTTTTGAGTATTCTTAAATATGGACAAGAAAACTTCTGACTTGTGTAAGCCAGCCCTCCATCCATAACCTTCTTTTAAGTACTTATTTACGAAGGAAAATTCGTGTAGTAAGTACAGTTAATATTTCTATCATTTATATCCCCCTAGTATTTCACATCCAGCATGAAAACAGCTGTGTTTATTTGTATTTACGACTTCTAACTGATACTTTCTGATAGACCATTTCTCTACTGCTTGTTTTCTTGTGACTTAGTGACATCGGTTTGCATGTGTTACTGCCCGTGTTCACTAAATGTATAGCACCATCCCAGTACTACCTTGCCGTTACTTGATATACCTTATTTTGGTGTAATTAGCATCATAATTAGCTCTATGGTATAGCCCACTCCAAAAAGCTTGTGGACAAAGCTAGCAGCATCCATAAAATCTATGTGAAAAATGAGCATGTGGAAGATAAAGGGCTTCCTTAGTTTAAGCAGAAGACTGAGAGTAGGTCGGTGTGCGTCCACTCACATGCGAGTGGATTTTGTGTGGAGGAAGACGAATAGTTGGGGTTTTGTTTCCATATTTGGGGATAAGGTTAAGAAATAATTTGCTGAGTATGTGGCAAAGATTTGGTTGGAGGTCAGGAGAAGCTTTTTAATAATAAGGGCGCTGAAAAGAATCTAAATCTGTTACAAAGCCTCGTCGTTGGATGTTTCGAAGATCAAAGGGATATCCATGTGGGGTGATCTAGGAAACTTTCTGCCTCATTATCTTTAATCTATAGGAGTAAGTCTCCGTCAAGATAAAAGCCCAAGTTAGTGTCCATGGATTGTTTAGATGAGAGGTGTTAAAAATGCAAAAGTTGAGTACAAGGTGAAGACTCCAAACCTCATCTTTAATCAAGTCAGAGTCTTATCTTTGGCAGAAGTGGCATTCCAGCTGGGGAGCTTGGGGTGTTTCTGGCTTTTTTTTTTCTTTTTTTTTTTTTTTTTTTTTTGGTGACATTTCAGGTGTGCAGGGACACAAAAATGGGGGACCACGACGGAGGTTCCAAGGTGGCTGACGGCAGTTTCGGAGTGCGTGCAGGTGGGATTTTGGTGTTGATCTGCATGATACCAAGTGGGAGGTGATGCTGTCATTGCTGCTCAGTCCTGATAAAGATTAGACATCTGTTTCAGAGAAGACCCCTGTGTTTTCTGTTCTTTTGATGGATTTGTCACTGAACACAAATCATTGCCTTTCACAGCAGCATATCCTTCACAGAGGACAATGCGAGAGTGGTAACAGTTTATTTCTTAGCTGCTGGACACAGTGCACACATTTGTGTCCTAGCCAGCTGAGGATTTCTTCCCACACACCTTTGATTCATATCAGTTGCTTTAGGCCAGTATCTGTCTTGGTCCTTGGGAGACAACATACCCATATTACCTTCTTATTGTCCCGACTACTATGTGTCCATCTGCTTTAGCTGAATACCATCAGCCACTGTGAGCAGTGACGTGCATAATGATGGATCCTGCTAAAGCAGTGGCTGCAGCTGTAATTCCTGGGCATTCTGTAACTCCTGGACATTGCAAATAACTAGTTTTAGAGCAGTAGTTAAGTATAATCTCTTCCGAGTGTGCACGCTAATAAAATTCAACTTTCACATATCAAACTGGGTGAAATTGGTTTTGTTTCATTGAGGTATGGACCCTCTTGCCCCCTCCTCCTTCACCAAGTTTGTGTTTTCTGACAGGGTTTAAAGAATTGTTGTTTTAAAGCTAATGTTCCAGAATCCTCTCTGAGGAAAACAGGAGGAATGCTAATTAAACACCATTTACGTGAATCAAATTAAACTAACATAAAGGCAAAGATAAACAGACCCTATATAAGTCTATATGCTCATGTCATATAATCCATTTAATTCCCTTGGCCTTGACTCTGTCTTTGAACCAGCTCTCAGAAGCTCCAGGGGTTTTAGAACCAATTGTCTCCTTTTTGTTGTTGTTGTTCTTGTGCCCTTCCCTACAGCAGAGGTTCTGCTGAAATGTTTGCTAAAATATGAGCTTCTAATATGCCCTTCCTTATGCAGATTGCTCCTTCTGTCCTGCTGCTCTTTCACCATAAAAAGAAATAATCTCCAGGTTCCATTGTATTTAATACTTTTCCATAATGTTCTGTTCAAACAGCAACCTTTTGAATTTTTAATTACTTTGGCAATGAACCTAGAAACCAATTTACTGTAGAGTTATTCAGTGTCATATTGAACAGAAACAACAATTCAGCACTTCAAAATAATAGCTCTACCTTCAGCTGGGACTGGGTCCCGTTAATCACAGCTTCAGTGTGCTGGAGATGCACCTTTCAATGGTATTTGCAAACTGGTTTTGGGTGTCGTGTTAGACTGACATCGGGACGTGTAGGAGCAGAAGCCACATGTGGTAGTTTCTGTTTAGAATACGACTGTTTCCATGAGAAGTTAGGAGATGATGAGATACGAGCTGTGAATTCGTAATGGTGAAGCTAGGGGGAAAAAAATGCATTCACTTTTTATTTGCAATTTACATTTGTCAGCCAGAAAAGGGAATAGCTGCACATTCGTGCTTGCCGTTTGAAAATGGATCTGAAGGAATGCTTTCTTAAGCAGTGTGCTTAGGATGATGACTTAATACGTACTCCCTCAAGAACAAAAAAATAAATAAATTCAAGAGCAGAAAAGTATTAATCTCTTACTCTAATTTTTAAATCAGTGCATATTCCCCCAATTCAAAATTTTCAACAATGAACTAATCTCAAAAGAATTCTGTTTTAGCTGAAGAGGCTTTGTGGTCGTTTTTCTGATGTTCCAGATTTCACATAACCAAAGTAATTTGTTATTCAGTCTGTTCGCCTCTACTGTGTAAAGCTGCAGCATCGTGTAGATTCTAATGAAATTAAATCTCCTTGCTCTTGGAAGGAGAATTAAGGCACAGCCGCCTTGATGGCAGAATTTGAGCATAAGGTCATTCTGGGGAAAAAAAAAATAAATTACATGGAACAAATGGGACACAGATAAATGCCACCGAACCCACAGAATGTGTCAGTCTGATGTTAATTAGTTTGTTTAGGTGATGTGATCACATTGTTGAACAGCTTAGTCAGGAGTACATTCCAGATGGTGCAAGAATTGAATTTAATACCCTTTCAGGTGACATTTATAGTGGTTCACAATATTAGATGCAATCAGTACCTTTAAAATAATTTTTTCAGGGAACTGTTCTACAATTTCTTGGTGCTAAATTCTGAGGTTGTTGAGTGTAAGCCACCATTGGCATCTTCCTTGACTTGAATAACTGAGATGGTATCTTNACCAATTGAAAATAAATACAAGCAGCAACCAATTGCTCATCATCTCTAAATATCATCTAGGTGACTGTGCTTCCATCATTTGAGTTTCATGAACTCATGAACCTCATTCAGAGGAAATGCAACGGAGGATAGACGTTTGTTTTACTTTTCATAGATCTGCGTTTGACAGCCAAGATGATCTTACTGACTGCACAGCTCCTATGTATCCACTCGTATTTCCTGGTTCTTCAGGATTTTCTAATATCTCAGTAGTCTTGAACTTCCTGAGTTAACATCTACCTTAAATTACTTTGCTCCAGAGGTCTGGTGATTTAAGTCTGGTGGACCTACCTGACCCTGACTTGCACCAACTTTTTCAAAAGAGCTTCTGGAAGAAGTTTTTAGCCATTCAGCTTGTGCTGTGTGTTTTTTTTCTTGGTGCGCAACAAGGAGGACTACAGGGCAATGTCCCTGTGTACTCCCACCATTCATTTCTTTTGAAGGTTTCAGCAAACAAACTCTAGTTAGTTCAACAACATACTTGGAATAAGCCTTAAATACATTTCCAACATATCTGTTTTGACAGTCTTTCCTTTTGTAGAATGCTTAATGGTATGTTTATATTTGTTACATTTACATTATGTTCATCTTTCTTAATGAGAAGAATTTTGTTTAGAAGGCTTTCAATTCTATAGGTCAAAGGTAGTACTCTTTGCAGTTTGAATTTTGGAGCAGGTTTATCTCCTAAATCTGGTTTCTGAGTAATAGTTTATTTAACATCCATAAAGTGAATGGGTTTTGAGAACTCCTTTTCAACACACGAGGGAATTGGAAGGATTGTTCCCTGTCTAAATTATTATACTCTCTTTTCCCTTTTTTCAGCTGTCCTTCTGGGAAATTCCTCACTCATGTTGATGATGTGACTGTGTTTATTTTTCATGAGTATCAGCACTCCTTTGAGCCGACTTCTTCGGTTTGGATTAGTGGGGAAAGAGCGAGAGGATCCTGTTGGGGATTTGACTGCCCTNACTGTTCTACAATTTCTTGGTGCTAAATTCTGAGGTTGTTGAGTGTAAGCCACCATTGGCATCTTCCTTGACTTGAATAACTGAGATGGTATCTTTCTGGTTTTTTTGTTTTGTTTTGTTTAACAATCCATATAATATCCATTGTTGATTAATTTCTAGGATCTTGGGGTAAATCCCTGAGTACTCAACACCTCCAGATCCTTTCCATTGGGCAGTTTCTAGCCACTCTTTTCCAAACCTGGAGCATTGCAGGGGTTCATTGTGACCCAAGTGCAGGACCC
>WEIS01050627.1:0-12021 GCA_013389965.1 Todus mexicanus | reverse complement strand
TATTCTATGATTCTATAATTATGGAGGGTACCAAACCCCTAGCAAAATCTCAAGTGCCTACTCCCATGAGAGTAAATAGATGAGGATGTTAGCTCCCAACAAGATTGGGCTTTCCACTCTGGAGCGTAGGGATTTTAGAAAAGAAGATGCCAAATCATATTTCTTTTGAAGAACCTTAAGCAACTCTGACTAGTGGCATCACAAGCAAGACATGAGCTTGTACTTTGTGTCAGGGATCAGCTGAGGCAAATATCAAAAAATGAAAACAGTTGCTTACAAAAGGTCCGTGTAGCTGAACAGTCTGTCTGACAGTAGCCAAAACCCGGATGCCTAGAGAAAAACACAAGACTAGGGCAAGGGTAGTTTCCCAGCATAGCCTGCCAGGCTCCAAAACTTTGTGCCTCAGGCATTTCCTGAGCCAGAGGTTTGTCTGTTTTATGTAAGAGCTGCACACAGACTTTCCCTCCACAAACTTATCCAGTGTCTTCTTCAATGATGTGAACATTTATCATCCACGACATCTTATGGCAAGAGTCCAAGGCTTTAACATGTGTCAAACAGAGAGCTACTTTAATTTGCTATGGATCTATCACCTGCTGGCTTCACTTGATGTCCCCTAATTTTTTTTTATTTTTTTTTTTTTTAACCAGTAGTCATGGGAAATATTCTGTCCCTTCATGCCTTAAGTCATTCATGATTCAGTGAGTTTGATCATACGCATTATATCTCACCTTACTTGTCTCTTTTTCAGTTGAGGCATCCTAGCCCACACTTCAGTGCCAGACTCCGAAGCTGCTCCTGAACCTTTCCTGGTGCCCCCAGCATCCTGGCTTGACAGGTCCCCCCTGCCATGTATTTGTTTGAGGCAGAGGAGGCTAAGGGGAGACCTCACCACTCTCTAAAACTACCTCAAAGGACATTGTAGAGAAGTTGATGCTGGTCTCTTCTCACAGGTAACAAGAGGGAATGGCTTCAAGATGCAATAGGGTAGTTTTTGACTGGACATAAGGAAATTTTTTTTCACAGAAAGAGTAGTTAGCTACTGGAATAGGCTGCCCAGGGAGGGGGTTGAGTCACCATCACTGGATGCATTTAAAGGGTGTTTAGATGTGGTGTTAGGGGATATGATTTAGGGGTGAACTTTGCAGAGTAGGGTTCAGGGTTGGACTCGATGATCCCACGGGTCTTTTCCAGCCTCAATGATTCTATGACTCTATGTTGACCCCATGGGAGGGTTTCTGCTGATTCTTCCCTAATCCCACATTTATCCATGTGCTCACCATAGGTAATCATTATGATAACTTTCAATTTACGTTTCAGCTTTACAGGACCATAGTTAACCCCTGCAGGAGAAAATCTCTTTTAAGCAAGAGATTACACATAATCATTTGCTGTTCAACTTTCAGCCCTGAATTCTTTTACACTCTTTGTTGGGTTTTTTTGGATAAAATTTTCCCTTGCTTTTTCTTATTTTTTTGTCAGAGAAAGGTGTCCCAGGTTTAGTTAAAAGCTGGGTGAGGGCCACAGCCAGGATATTTGAAACCATGCTGAGGTCATGCCAGTTATGTAAGGGCAAGGGGTGTGCTGGGCTGGGCCTGTAGAGCTCTAGCTGGTTTGTGGTGTTCTTTATCACTCGCTTTATATATTGTTTCATTACTATTACTGTTATTACTGTTGCTTTTCTCCTCTTGCATTGTTCTATTGAATTCTCCTTATCTCAGTCCATGGGGTTTTGTCTTTTTCTATCTATTCTCCTTCGCATTCCCCTCCAGAGGGTGTAGGTGAGCGGCCACGTGGTGCTCAGCTCCCAGCTGGGTCTAAACCACAACAGAAGGAAAGGCTGCTTTACTATGTGCTCAAATTTAACCTGCCAGAGGTTTATGAACTTCAATGTTCAGGCTGCAAGGTCCTCTCTTGCCTTCAACAATTTGCCTTACAAAAAAGGAAGCCAATGTCAAGAAATCAGACATTCCTCTGCTCTGAAGATAAGTCAGTCTCAGTGGTTTCGGATGAGTTTCCCCTGCAGATGATAAACACCAAGCAACTCTAAAAGGCCTTTAATTTAAGAAGAAAAAGAAAAACAAACAAACCCCAAACAACATACAAGCCCCCCCCCTTTTTAAAGAAATAAGCTGGAGAGCCTGGAGTCTCTTAACATGTGCCTGTGTTGCACCTTCAATAACCTCTCCACAAATTATTAGGACATGGCCACCTCTGCCTTGTCACAGGTGTCTTTGCTGCTTCTGAGCAGTCCCCACACAACATAAATGCTTTGGAGAAAATCAGAGCTGTCCAGATGCCACGAGGGATCCTGCTGCAAAGTGCGCATTTCTAGAAGGAACCCATCACCTCTTTTCTCCCCTCTCCATCCTTGGGCTATGACAAGGCTCTGACAACCACTGCAGTACATACACCTCACCTGACCACACCATGCCAAGGAGATCTTCTACTCTAGGTTGGAAAAGACTGTCAATATCACCAAGTCCAACCATTAACCCTACTCTACATGTCAACTGCTAAACCATGTCCCTAAACACCGTATCTACATGACTTCTAAACATGGCCAGGGATGGCCTTCTCATCTCAGTCCCAGTCCCCCTTACCCAGGAAATTTCCTTCATCCTTCTTCTTGCCCCTGTTCTCAAAACTCCATCATTCAACCCTGCCCTGACTTTCCAGGTAGCTTCCATATAATTCAGGTCATTTCCTCCTTCATGCTGTGCAAGTGATAAACACCTCTTAGCTTTACCCAATCTCAGCCTTGCCAGACTACAAGCTCTAAAAGATCTAAGCGTGTCCCTCTTCTTGTGGAGTTGGAGATGTTCTGAGACATGTAATGTAGCTAAATTTGGGTGAATTTTAACTGAGAGGTCAGTAAGACACATCCTTGCCCCAAAGCTGACCTCCTGGGAAGGCTCACACTTTCACTCTGAAGGCCTAGAGGAGATGAAGAGTAAGAAACTGTTTTCAAAGGAAAGGTCACCAGGAGTTTAACATGAGCAAAATGACATTTCCTCTTAGCTTTATTTACAGAACCAGATGAACCATTTCAACTAATATTTCCAAAGCCCAGCATGAGCCCAAATTCTATGGTTCAAGAATCAACGATGGTTTTGCTCTGAAAATTTATAGCCTTTGCCAACCCCAAACTGGAGTGAAGACACATCAGTCATGTGTTGCAACCCTTCCAGCAAACCCAGCTCCACATGCACTACTTCAGTTTCATTTCTAGCAATGTCATTTTGCAAGTAGACATACGAAAAAAGCTTAAAAGTCAAGAGGTAAGCTGAATCATTAAGTTAAATTCAAATTTTCTTGAAATTGTAGCAGTCTCAGAGTGCCAAATCAGATCATGTGAGGTTATATACTTAAAAATGTCTGACTTAGAAAAACTACCTTTCTTCATTTACCATCAGTGCTCCCCAGAGTGGGTTTTGTAGAGCATTCAAAAGGCAACACTACTGGTAAGTGCTCTCTCCTTTCAGCCATTCCATTTCACTTTTCACATCAAATATGTTAGCTTGCCTTTAAAACAATTCAGAGACCCTCCTGAAATTTTTATATATGTGCTTTTTCCATATCGCTTTTTTATTTTACTTACAGTTCCAGTTACTGATTATGTTTCAGTCAAGAAGCAGCACATGAAGAAAATAAACTTCTAAAGAGACAGATAGGCAGTCATAACTATATTTTAAAAAAGAAAAAAAAATTATCAATTATCTACCTACCTGATGTGATTGGTCACCTACTTACCTTTCAAGAAAAGTTTTACAAGTATTTAATCTTTTCTTGCTCACCAGAAGTTAATTAATTAGTGCAAATGATGATGCATGCCCGTCAGTTACCAATATATTGCTTTATTTCTTGGTAGCAAATTAAGGCTTTATAGTGAGATTTGTACAGTACAGGCCAATTTAAACATTAGAAACCTTAAAAACCGTGTAGCACTATTAACTCAATTTAGCATAGCCAGAAAAGTAGCTCTTTTTTGTTTAATAAACAATTAAATGTTACTAATGAGGCCTTATATTTCATGAGTGCAAATGGCTCAAAATCTCACCATCTTCAGGAATAGACTTAACATTTAACTATCCTCAGGGCCATTTGAGACAAAGGCTAAACAGAGAGTATAGCTGTCTCAGATAAAATATACTGTACTACTTGCTGGAGAACAATTTCTAATTTGAAAAACACAGAAAGGAAAACTGAAGTGATATTAACTGGCCAAAGGATGGTATCACCCCTTCTTAGTCACTGATCAGTAATACTAGCAATGACAAATTCATTTTCCATGGCACTCTGCTTTAGTACGATCTAATTTATAATTCAGAGCTGATGACATCCTGTACATTAAGAAACTCAAAATTGGAGGAACATACATAAGTTACAGGAATTTTTGCAGCAGTAGGACAAGTTCCTTCTGCAGGGACATGTCCAAACCATTGCTTTTTTGTAATTTGAGAGAGCATTGCTGCAACTATTTCCTCATCAGTTATGTATTTTTTTTAAGCCATATGGATTTTCACTTCATATCAGTGATTTGATTAGTGTCGTCTGGAGATGATGGAGCTACCCCTTAAGAAAACCACACACAGTGCTTCACTTCTTATGCTCTCTACCAAGACATTTATAGCGTTTGAGCTGAACAAATGAATTCACCTGTCAGTCAGGTGCAGGGGGTCTGCCTGAAAGTATCATCACCCCTAACGCGTCTGGCTTTCCGATCCGAGCACTATATGTGAAAATGCAGAGAAAGGCTGACAGAAAATTGTAAAGAAAGTAACCATGGAACAGCCACACGCTCTAGGGAGGGAAGCAATGAGATGGAAGAACCTCTATACTACTCATGCTCTTGCATGAGCAAGAGTGACCATGAGAGTACAGAGGGCTCCTAGTGTCACAGGGAAACTCTGGTGTTTTAATTCCTTGTTGAACAGCAGCTGCTTCTCCAGCCTAAGGGAACACACATAGAAAAGTTTTCGAAAAACACACATCTAATGTGAATAATGGTCTAGGCTCCTCTTCCCCCAGGAGAGTTATTTAGCACCAGGTTAAAATCTCTGAAGTCTCAAGATCAGCCATCTATCCTTTGAACTGGAAGGTCACAGCAAAGGGTGGGTTTTCTAGGTGCCTGAAGGCACCTACTGAATTTACCTCAACACATGTGCCTGGTTTGCTCAGAGCATGTCAACTGCATTGGTGCCATGGCTGCTGAAGATACAGTGAAAGAAAAAGGACAGACCAGCAATTGTGACAGCCTTGGGCAAGCTGCTCCACTATGCCTCAGAGAGTCCCTGGTGTACTACAGCACTACCTCAGCTTGCTGCAGAATGACAGCAGCTTCTTAGGATGATTTGCTGGCTTTTCCCTTTGCCAGGCCACAGATACCTTATCTGCTTTCCTTCACTCAGGTGAATATGTCACTGCTCATCAGACCCAGAAGTTCCTATCTGATACCAGAGAGTGGTACTACAAATGCAGGAGAGGGCAGATTTAGAAATGAAGGCAAGTAGTGATGATGCACCAGTGACCTGGAGATGGGCTTTCCAAGAGAATCCATACAGGGCACAATCTCCAGATTCACTCAGCAAGTCTTATTCTGCCTCAATTAAGCATGTCTAAGAACATTACCCAGTATTTCCTGAGGGATTACAATCAATGACTACCAAAGAGAAACTACTTGGAGACAAGGGGATGCTTTATCAGCCATATTGGAAGTCGGGGAACACAGACACATACTGCATAGTCAGCTTCATGAGCACAGCTGGAATTCAGATGTATTTGACACAGCTTAGTAGCATTTCCAAAGGATTATGTGATGTTTCGTTTGGAGGTGGCTACTGTAGCCTGGGACAAGATCACGCCTGTTATGGAATTTCCCCCCCACTGAGGATGCTGAGCACTCATTGCTTTTGCATTAAGGCAGCCTTTCCATGGAGATCCACCGCACCTTAAAAAGTGATCATACAAAAAGCTAACAAAACAGTCCTCTAGAAACCCCCCTCAACCACAACATCTAAGAAAAGCTGACTCCTGTGGGCTATAGAAATGACAGTAATTGAATATGGGAGCATGTGTTTATACATCAGTGTTTTTAATACTGCATCAGAACGACAGGTGTGGGGTGTCCTTTCAGAAGAAGGCAGGGTTGGTGTGCTCTATAATACAGCGCTTGCAATGTCGTTTAACAAATCGCAGAGCATCCACAGAGACCTCACAGTCCTGCACATTCAACGTCTGCAGGTCAAAACAGTTGGCAGCTACAATCTGTAAGCCCTGCCCAGTGATGCTCTCACATGATTTCAGGCTCAGGCGCTTCAGGTTGAAGCAGTTGAGAGCTAGAAACTCCAGGCCGGTGTCTGAGACCAGAGGGCACTTGCCAATATCTAGTGATTTGAGTTTTGTGCAATTTTTGGCGAGGTACTCCACACCATGGTCTGTGATGCCCTCGCAGCCCCGCGCGTTGAGGTAGCGCAGCTTGCTGCAGTATTTGGCTATGTAACGGATGCCCACATCTGTGATCCGGCTGCAGTGAGCGATACTAAGGTATCGGAGGCGTGACTCCAGCTTGGCAATCTCCCGCATGCCAAAGTCACTGACAAAGCGACAGTCACTCACGCTCAATTCCCTGATGGACGTGCAGTAAATCATCAGGTAGCGGAAACCCTCGTCGGTGATGCGGACGCAGCGGCGTAGGTAGAGGTGGGTCAGCTGAGTGCAGTGAGCTGCAATGGTGTGCAGTCCTTCGTCCTCCAGGACGAAGCAGTCTGTCATGTCCAAGTAGCGAATGGAGATTTGCTTCCCATGTAAGGGAGACAGCTTGATGGAGGCTTCACGAGTCAAACTGATGCACGTTACTTTGGAGCAGCCTAAATGGAGAAACACAGTGAATTTAAGCAAGCAGTAAAAGAAAATCACACAGCAAGACAGAAATGTGGGCATGAAATTGCATGCTGGATGGGATGAAGACATCTTCATGTTGCAAGTGCAGAATCATCCTGACTGACTAATCTTGGATTTGCTGTGATATGTCCCTACACCAGAGGAGATAAACTCCACTGGAGTCAATGAAGCTGCTTTGGGATTTTTGAGCACCAGCAGAGTGACTAACAGTGTCCATGTCTCAAATGCAAAATGATGGTCCTAGGTTTACCTAGGGACAGCCCATGATCTGATACTGCAATATAAATCCAGTGACAATTTGAGAAAATGGTGTTACATGATGATCAACTCAGCTTTGTGATCAAAGGCAGTCTCATTGCTGACTGGTTGACTTTATAAACCAACATCAGACGCTCTTTCACCATCCAACCCCATTATAAAACACAAACCCCATCCACCCTCCAAGAAGTATTTGGAAAATGGATGCCAATCCAGCCCCAAGTCTGCAGTGTGGGAAGGATGCAAAACTATGTCAAGACTATGTGCTTGCAGAAGGGTGGAAATTGGGGCAAGCCAAGGAGAATGTGGAGAATCAGGAGGAGCCAATAGACTTGTAAGGGCATGGGAGGAAAAGGACAGGTGGAGAAAAGGACTGTATCTAGTGAGAAAATCTGGTCATGAATGAAGGTAACTAGACTAGAGGAGAAACACCAGACCTTCCAAGGAAAGATGAAGTGCTAGATTAAAGGGAAAAACACGCTCACCAACTTCCCCTAAATTTAACCACCACTCTGGTAAACGGTGGTGAATGAAAGCTGGTTTTTGGAAAGTGCTGCTTCTGCTGCACTGCAAACTTGCAGTCTCAGGCTCCTGAAGGGAAATTCTTATCTATGCCAAGTTCCGCTGGGCACATCACATTAGCATAGCTAGAACGAGCTGCATGGAAGAAAGGAGGGTCTACCTGTTAGTGATCAAGGCCCACCAGTTTTAGTTTTAAATGTCTACTCAGACAAATGCTGCAGCTTATGCCTAAAGCGATGTCCTCAGGTAGGGATAAAAAGAGCTTTTTGTACTGCAGAAAACCTGACCAACAGGGATGAAGTGATCCATGAAAAGCCAAAAAAGTTAAGATGATGACCTTAGAGCTTCACGTATCAGAAATGCTGCACAAATCCTGTAGTCTGGAAGGAAAGAGCATGAGAATGTGTGGAGACCACCTCAAAACCAAGACCATCTCATTTGACCTTGAATGACCCAAATCCATACCACTTGATGCAGTAGGTTTTCATTCAGAGGCTTAGTGAAAGGTATGAATATGCTTCAGTTCTTCAAAATAGAAAGGAAAAAACCCACAACCTTGAGATAATCCAGGGCTCACACAAATCCTTTAAGAGGCATGGGATATGGACTTAAACCAAATAGCCACCTGCAATTTGATTTCTACATTCATCATTTGAATTTACAGCTAGATCTTTAATTTAGGCTTCAAACTTACTTGAACAGATGTAAATTTTACCTTAAGCCTCACACAATGAAATGGGCAAACTGTCAACAGGTCATGCAGAAGCTCTGGGACCTTGAAGTAAAGCACTTTGTTAAACGAATAACATCTTTGTAAAACTGAATGCTGCTATTTTCCCTTCAGACTGTATTGCAATTCTGTCTATGTTATAGTGCAATCTTTGGAAATACATTTGCCTTCGAGTAAATACTACATACATGGTCAATAATGCAAAGTAATTTTTGTAAAGGGAAGCATTACAATACTGAGAATGTAAAAATTTCAACTCTAATATGTTCTTTGGAGTAGGTGATACAAAACACACACAGGAGTCCCCATCCTTGAGCTGGGTTTCCACAGAAGAAGCTGGCACCTAGCCAGAGCTCTGCTGTACCTGATGTAGCTGTCACTATTGAGTATGCCTGAGGAGGTTGCTGAATTAAGGAGTCAGTCTGGGTATTTCACATGCTGACCAGAATTCAATTTAAAAATCCGTCTAAGTGAGAATGAAGGGTCCATCAAGCCGAGGAGAACATTCTGTCAGCTGAGGATCCAAGAAAGGGGAATGCTTTAATGACCACAATTAGAAAGCAAATGGATTACAAGTCTCACAGTGGGGTTGGAGTCACATACATCAGTGCGTGATCACTGTTTTGACAAGCTCGGCATCGCCCTGTCTAGTTACTTTGGCTACACTATAAAATATTTCATGGGAAGGATAATCAAAGTGGTTTCACCAGAAAAAGAGCCGATATAGATATAGAACTGCCTGATTTTTAGGCAAAATGACAGGCTCCTGGGTCTGCAACAATTTTTCTGTCCTAAATAATAAAAAATGTAAAAAAAAAAGCTCTTGTAATAGGATTTTCCATAAAGTAAAAATAACTGATTTTTAAAACGGAGAAGAAACTTCCAAACAGGCTGAAAAAACTATTGGCTAGCATGTTAGATAATAACTTACAGTGAAGGTCAACCAACTTCTAGAGATATCTCAGACCTGCCCACAAAGTGGATGCTGAGAGTGACAGAATTAACGTTGTGGAAAACTCTTACAGTTAATATGAACATCTGGTTTTGATATTAAAGATTTCTGGTACATTATTGCTGCTAAGTAACCATCCAAGGGGGAGAGTTATTTAACTAGATCTACAGCTGTGAACCAAGTTTTAATTAACTAGCTGCAAGGATAGTGTTATCCCCCAGCACATGGACCCAAACCCTCTTGTTCATCATGAAACCAAACCAGTGAAACAATTGAGTCCTGAGAATTTTACGAGTGCGTAGGTGCAAGGTTTCTTCTCCTAACTGGAGACAGAAAGAGGAAAAATAGAATCCTGCTTCTAAAACATCCTGCAAAATTAACCATGTCAGAATGAAAAAACCATAGACTCAAAACAAGACCCCAGAGAACAATTACCCTTAATTCATATGCAGGTATGTGCAGCAAAAGCTATGTCTGAATCTAAACACCCTGATTTCTGACCATGTTCAAAACCAGGAATTTCTCCCATGTGCTACAAAAAAAAAGGACAACCTAGAAAAATGTGAAATTAAAATTACTTTCCTGTCCTGCTGATAAGACAAAATCCAAGACAGACAGGTATTTTACTCACTCTCTACACACTTTGGACCAAACTGATGAGCAACTAGGGACAGACACTGTCTTCTAGGTCTGAAAGTAATAGGCTTGGGGAAACCACAAATGAAGATAGATCCCAAAAGAATCTATTACAAGACCTGGTATCTTTTCATTTTCCCTGCTTTTGAAGAAATCAGCTATGGTGTATAGCATATCTATCAGGAGGAGCTGTGGACCAAAGCATTTTCAGCCACCTAGGTGTACTCAAGGTGTCAGCTGAGAGGCTTGTTGTTGGTTTTTGTTGTTATTTGTTTGTTTTGTTCGTGGGTTTGTTTGTTTTTTATTGAGGCTGGAAAAGACCTTTGAGATCATGAGGTCCAGCCTATGACCTAACACTACGACATCAGCTAAATAATGCNCCACTCTGCCTGGCCGCTCCCCAGCCACTCATCCCCCAGTCTGTAGCACTGCATGGGGTTATTGCGACCAAAGTGTAGGACTTGTTAAACTGCATACTGTTGGCCTCAGCCCATTGACCCAGTCTGTCCAGGTCCCTCTGCAGCATCTTCTTATCCTCCAGGAGATTGACACTCTTGGTGTGCCAAGGCAGTTCACGCTGAGTTCAACAATCCTAGTTGTCCTGTCTCTCCAGGCCCAGGATACTTGAGGTACTCAACTCTACATATCACAACAGAGGATGTAGGAAAAACCCTAAATATGTCAGGGATATGGCCAGCCTTCAAAGTGCCATGTAGCTCTAGCTCTAAATCACACAGGCACATGTATATTCTCCTTGTGTTGGAGATGCTTCAATCTGAATCTGTGGTTCACAACCCAGCTCTAATGTCAGTATGTACTGACAACAAGTAATTCATACTCAAGGTCACTGCCAATAGTCCTGTATGATAGAGTCCTGCAGCGACTCCTTATTGTCTGGCAGTTTCAGAGAGCAATGACAGAAAGTGAATATTGCTGATTTCGTTTGATGCCTTCCATGACATTCTGCCATCCTAGGAATAGTAGGTGAAAGAGTTGGATAAATCTGTTAAAAGAAAACCCAAAAGGCAGAAAAAAGAAAGCTAATACGTGTACACTAGGCAGGCAGCCTTGGAAAAAACCAGCTTATTTGGGTACCAGTGACTCAGAAGCATTACTTCCTATCCCCACTTCATCCTGCTTGTTACCAGTAGTACCTCTGCAAGGACAAATCTGGTCCAGCTGATTAATAACATTAAACTGCTAACAAGTCAGATAACAAAATAAGTATTGAACATCAAATATACTTCAGTGCTCTGCTTGGCTACGTCTTTTCCATTAAGTGCCAACCTACCTGTGGAGAGGAAATTCTGTGTATTTGACTTTGGGAAAAAAAAATACCTTGTTTACCCAGAGCAGGTCTGAGGAAAACTGTCTAAACCATTTCTGCTGTGATCTAAGCAGCTGCAGTGATGCATTGTAACTAGGTGAAAGCAAAAGCAGAAAGCCACTAAGTAAATATATACACTATCTTGAAAAGGTCCAAGCCAGGTAAGTCTGATTAAAATAGCAATGGAAACAAGGGATCCCTGAAGTTTAGCTAGGGGTGACGATTGATATTTATACCCAGACAAAAACCTCCTACTGATTCTGAGCCTCTCCTCAAGTCATGTACAATTTATATATGTATATATATATATGGAAAAGATAGAACAAATTTTGCCGAAGTAACTAGCCTTCACCATATGACAGAGCACTAACTGCAACATGTACTTCTGTGAGGGTGCTTTGTGTAAAAATCTATTAAATTTTGAAATCTATTAACTTTTACCTGTGCTATTTAAACGGGCCATCTCTGCCATCTCATGTCCACTGGAGGAGGTCTGGCCACTCAAGAGGTGCTGCTGACACTTGGAGCATTAGATTCTGGAGGTGCCTGTCTCAGCAGCACTCTGTTAGTGGACCAGCATTCCCCCTTCAAAAGACAATTCAGAAAGGAAAGCGTGCAGCTGTGCAGACAGGGGTTTGACAAGCATGAGACTTTCGGAATCAGAGGCATCTATATTATAGAATCATAGAATGG
>WEIS01050618.1:0-14414 GCA_013389965.1 Todus mexicanus | reverse complement strand
AGTTTTATGGTCTTCGGAGATGCTGACTGGAGAGAACATTTCCACTAGTATCAGAAAACATCCCACAGAGCTGGTCTTTGGATTCTTCATTTTACAGTTAGCTTCCAAATTAACTCTTCAAGCAAAACTCTCGTAGCAAGAGCTCAAGCCATGGAAGAACTGGGCACTACCTGAGTCACAGCATTAAGATACTGTTATACATTTTCTAGGCTTATTTGTACAAATTTTCTAATTGCCTTCATCAAGGTTCTGAAATGTGCTGAACACTACAAATGGGAATAGTCTCCAGTGCTGAGTGGATTGTGACTGTCTAAGTACCAGAACATTTGCAACATGCTATACCTGCATCCAACTTAAAATTCATGAAGGCAGCAGCCTTTGAATTATTACAAAATTTGGCACTGAACAATTCTTAATCTAATTATGGTAATTGGATGATATCTTACCTCTTTTGAAGTAGATTAGAGTTCTTGCTATTAGCTTAAATAGGACCAGGATGTCAGTTCTAATACCTAGCTGGTACGTGAGCATGTTTCTCTAGATGATGCAAGAGCAATTCAGAAACACTAATGAATTCATACAACTCTTGTGGGTATGTAATACATTTCACAAATGGACAACTTAAGACAGACATTAAACAACGGCAAACAGCATGTGGCCAAGATTGGTATCAGAGCGGAGATCTGCAAGTCAAAGGTCTTTAAAATTACCTCCTATTCAAGTATTTTTCATTTCCTAACTATAAAGAGACAGGTCAATAATCCACCAAAGCAAAATAAAGTCAAATTTTGTCCTCACACTAAGGCATCAGGCAAAATTGAATTGACCTATATGATTTCTCTTAAATTCAAAGACTTCACTCATTTATAGCCTTCTCCCTCAAAAAAATCAGTATTCACTGTGATCCCTGTGAACTGCAGCAATGCTATAGAAATATAGCTTGACATTAGGAAAGACAGGAGTCCTCCCATTTCTCACACTCCAGTCCCAGAAATTTGCACAGTATCAAAGTATACCAGGTTGGAAGGGACCTCAGGGATCACCTAGTCCAACCCTATTCCTTATTTATTATCTGTCCTCTTAGAGGCAACCCTGAAGCCTTATACGCAGAGGGAGCAGTCTCCTAGCAGTGACCTTCACACAGCTCTTTTACAGATTTCTCCTTGTTGTTTCCCTAAACTCAGGTGTAGTTTATGTGCTAAAGACCAAACAAACACTATTATAAAACTTCATTACTATTTATCAGCTTAAATTCCAATAATCACAGAATTTCCTAGATTGGAAAAGACCTTTAAGATCATCTAGTCCAATCATGAACCTAACATTGAGAAGATCTCAAATAAACCATATCCCTCAGTACTACGCAATACCTCCAGGGATGGGGACTCCACTGCTTTCTTGGCCAGGCCATTCCAATGCCTGATAACCCATTCAGTAAAGAAATATCCTTATGGAAATCTGAATCCCATCACACTACTTTAGACAGACAACAATAAAAGATGCTTTTCTCACAAAGCATTTTGCAAAAGGAAAAAGAAGGAAGAAGAAAACAATTAAAAGCTCCAGGTATTGTCTTCCATAATGGGAGCTAGAGCCAGATGCTGTTACAGCTCAATTCCTAAATGACTCAGCAACGTTTGCTCCCAGATGAAAAGCAGTGAACTGAAAAAAATAGTTAGTTAATTAAAAACTTAAAATTCAATGCTGAAATTAAAACCTTTCCTAGAGAATGACAAAAGAGTGTTTAAATAATTCAGCCTTGCACAGCTGATTAACCAATATGCATCTTCTCTTTTCCTGCTGACAGAGGCAAATGGCAAGTTACTTCTGAGATCTCTGTTTTGAGACTAGAGGATGGGAGAATTTTCTGTTACTGTGAGCAAGACAGAGAGACAGACCTAAAGGGAAAACTAAGAGAAAGCTAGTGCTGTCAATAAAAACAGAGAGGCAGAACGCCTCTTCAGTACTTCAGTGTGAGCAGTAGTTAAGGGGGAGGGGGGTGAAAGGAAGCCTAATGCTGTGCCTCCAGTTGCTACTTCGCTCTCGAGTGTGCTTATTCGATTACACTCAGGAGGCGAGAAGCTTAAAAAATAAGAAGTTTGACAATACTCTGACGCACAAGTACCTGAATAGAAATGTGCCTGGAACAGAATGGGTATTGCAACAACTCACAGTTTAGTAACATTAGAGACTGCATTAAACAAGTAGCAAGTACTGCGAGCTGTTCCCCTGAAGAATTAGAAAAGCCACAAGAGAAGGCACATAATTAAATCTACTTGGTGTAGTCCTCCTCCTTTTTCATTCTGTGTAGGGATTAAACTCATCACATCAAGGCTGCCATTATGTCAGCTTTAAGTGCACAAGAGTCATAACTCAGACCATCGGAGAATCATGAAATTGGTCCACCGATAACATAAATAAGATAAATCTTGAGGAGATGGTGCATTTTAATGTCTCATACATTTTAATCTGTCCTTGTCAGCCTCTCCTCTACATACATATTGTACATCCATGCATGTGGTACCAGGAGACCATACAGTTGGCCAACTGTCCTCTAAAGTACTGGGAAAAGAGATGATCCTATCCAGAGCTTGTTGAATGTCTGATAGTATGAAGGATCTGACACCAAATCCCTTCCCATCCTGAGGTTCAGTGATCCTTCCTCCATCTCAAGTCTCCACACCACTTCATCCCAAATCTGCCTTTCAGGAACTCAGTTATCAGTGCTGCCCTATCAATTCTGCATGCCAGTTTTGTCTGGGAGACCCCTTGCCACTCACGTTTTACCTCCAGAGCTTCTTCAGACTTTTAGTGCTTTTCTAAGTCATCATTGCAGGGATGAAAAGGGAGAAGAGTGCCTTGACACACCAATTATAGGATGGAAAGAAATGCAGATGGCAGAAACCTGAGGACCACTTTGCTCTCTTGCAAAAACTGCACTGGCTGCCGGTTTTCCTTCTGCTAATTCAAAACACCCACTTGACATTCGTGTATAGGAAAAAAGCAAACTTCACCCACACACCACTTGTCAAGGAGCAGATAAGTGAAGCGACAACAACCCTTTCCCCTAGGTATGACAATGGGTTAAAGTTTCTCTGAACATTGACAGACATGCTGAAAAATGACATAGCAATCAATGAAAGACAACACGAGTCCAGGAGCTTACACATAATGACTTTTTCCTTTGCCTTCAGATCACTTATACAAAATGTTCTCCAACAAAAGTTAAACTTCACATTTAGATAACATTTTATAAATTCAAAACATTGCACAAACATTAACTGATTAAATCTCAAAAAATCCATTTTTCAAATTGGAAGAGATAGAACAGAAGTGAGGAGCTTGCCTCCTTAATGCAGTAAAATCAGGCATCATGCAGAATTAGTAGTTTGAACTGGTCAGGTGCCAACAATATTATTTATGATGGCAACATTCATTTGAAAAAGCTGGATTCATCTGCTTCTCGCAGTTAGCTCTTTAATTACAACTCTACCTAATCTGCATTGTTCACGAAATGAAACAGATTCTCCTTTCTATTTTGCAGATAGTAGTACAACTGAAGAAAGGAAGATGGTTCAGATGAAGGCTATGTGCCATGGTGAGATTCCATCTCAATAGACTAGACTCCAGTCATCTGATCTTAGTTCTGGCCTCTGGAGGGCCTTCCAGTATAAGAAAGGAAACACCTTGCCCACAGTTGTCACTGTTTTCAAAATGGGATGATTGAACCACATGAACTGGAAGGCCTCTCTGCAGGTCTCCAAACATCCTGCTCCAAGTCAGACTGTCACCAATACTACTTGAGGGCAGCTGCGGCTTTGTCCAGCCAAGTCTCAAAAGCCTCTGTGCATGGAGATTTCACAGCCTCACTGGTTAACCTGGTTCCAGCACTGCAACCCTCTCCTGAGCAAAGTCTTCCCTAACGTCCAGCCTGAACCTCCAGCAAACTGTTGCCCCCACCTCTTGTATCATCTGCTATGTCTGAGAAGTATTTGTCTCTGCCTTCTTTGTATCTTTCCATTGGGTGGTTGTAGGCCACTACTAGCTTACCTCTTACAGACAGCTGTTTCCAGCCTAAGCCAGGTTGACTCCCTCCACCTCTCTGAGGGATTATGTGCTGTGGGGCCCCGAACACACAGTCAGCCCCCACTGGGCCCTGCTGCTTTCTCCACATCCACCTTGACCTGGGAAGGAGAGCCAAAGCAAACACAGCAATCCAGGTGTGGCCTCACCACCATTGAGCAGGCTGGGATAATAACTTCTTACAGTGCTTGCTGCCTTTCTCCTACTTTCTTTGCGGTTGGATGGCTGCCTACCCTATTTGTGATGGGTTGGGTCCTCTGTAACCTGCAGGTTGTCTTCAGCCAGACTACTCAGGCCACCATTTCCCAGCCCGGGGAGGATGCTGCACTGGCAGGTCCTGGCCCAAAGGCAAAGATTCTCATTTCTGGTGGCTCTGTAAGGTTCCTGTCAGCCCAATCCTCAAGTTTACCATGATCTCTCTGGAGCAAAGCTCTGCCATTCACTGCATCAGCCAACCCCCCTCTTCTCTCAGCTGAGGATGATTTACAAATTTGACCAGTGTCTTATCATCTAGGTCATAGATGAGGACACTGATCACTACCAGCCCCAATACTTGCTCCTGGGGTCAGCTCTGTTCAGCGCTGGTTGACACTGGGCATGAAACCACCAACTATTTTTTAGCTTCTGAGCCCAAAAGTCTGGCCAGCCTCTCTTACAGGTTTCTCACTCATCCAGACCTCCTCAGCTCTCTCATAAGAATGGGGACGATGGTGTCTAAAGCCTTACTTGTTTAGCACAGCCAGTTGTTTGACACAGAATGACATCAGGATGGTGAACTTTGATTTGTCCTTGGTAAATCCATCCTAAGTGTTCCAAATTATTTTCTTGTCCTCTGCTTGGTTAGGAATGGAGTCCAAGAGGATAAGCTTCATGTTCTTTCTGATATGAGGCAGACCAGCCTATAGTTCTCAAAGTCCTCTATCTTTCCCTTTTTAGAAATAAACATAGCACTAGTCTTTTCCAGTTGTCAAGGACCTCCCTTCAATCACAGTAATTTCTCATAGATTTTTGATACAGGGTCTCTGAGCGTATCCAGCCCCAGGGATATGTATGCATCCAGCTTCTTTAAGTAGTCCCTAAATTTGTGCTCTCCCCATCCTGGCTGTCCCTTTCTTGAAACCATGCTCTTACATGCCAAGCTCTGGGGGCTCTCTTGGCTTGTAAATGCAAAAGAAAGTCACTGAGTATTTCCATCTGTCCAGTATCATCTGTCACTAGGTTGTGTTGTCATTTCCTAAAACTGCTTTAACGTGTACCAAGAAAGACCAATGGATCATTTTTAATACCTTTTTTTACAGGGCTGAGGAGCGTCACTGAAGGCCAGACCTCTTTACAGAGAATAGCTTAGAAGTCCAAGAGAATAAGGGAAGGGAGTAGGCAGCTATAAATGCACAGGCAGTGACAACAGCACACAGGGAAACAAAGAGGAGCTTCAGTCAACAGAGACCATTGCAGCACATGTATCTCCAAATATTTTTGCTCTGACACCAAACCACAATTCCATTGCCTTGTCTCTTCTGTTTGCTATTCTTACTGTGATAGCACTGTGATTCGCTTGGAAATTACACTTCTGCTGAGGAAGAGCCATTTCTTCTTGACTTACTGTGCAAATTGCTGAACACACCTTTGGGCTCTTAATACAATGAACTGACTGAAATAGTAAGGACACTGCTTTTTCCACGCAGACAACCAAGGCCTCCACACTTCTTGTAGACAAATCCTCATGGGGCTTCAATGCAGGTTTCACATGAGTAGAAATTGTAGAAGTTCAAGCTCTTGATGAATATTATGGACGAAAAAACTGTACAGCCCTTTTCTTCTAAAAACAAAAACCACAGTCACAGGGGATCTGCCCACTGAACAGGGCATGCCAATCATCTCACATGTTGCAATGCTACCTTCAGTACGCCTTTTAAATCAATTCTACTTCTCAAGAGATAATATTTATCTTAAGAAATAACAAATTTGGACAGCACAAAGCTTAGCTATAATGGAAATGGTTTTCATGAAATTCAATTAAACAACACTAACGATTATGCATCATAGGAGTTTTCTTCTTCATGGAACAATCAGAAAAGAATACTTAAATGTCTCTGAAATGTCATCACAGCCCTACCAAGCATTTCTGCCTCAAAATCAAACTGAGGCAGCCACATACATTATTGTTGGGGGAGGGGCGGGTGGAGGTGTATCTGTTCTTCTGACCAACAACATTCACTTTTCACTCTCACTGAAACTACCTAATGAGAGAAAAAAATCAAATAGTCAGATTTATCATTCTGTTGGCGTCCTGAACAAATTACATTTAGTTCACTGACATTCTAATTTTCTAGAAACAGGCATAGTTATGCTAAGAAGGTTATGACTTGGTTACAATTATCCCATCCTCTTTTCACTTGCTTAAGATACTGAATTCTATTTGTTTTTTGTTGGCTGTAGACTGAGAGCTACTGTCTTATCAAAAGACCCTGGCTCTAGTTTTAGCCTTGAGATAACAAAACAATGACTGGATGGCAGAATAAATTGAAAATGGATTGTGGTTCATAATATGGATTTTACACAGTCCAGGACAGCACTCAAGAGTTTAGAACCTGGATCTGCCTGACAGTATGATTCCAGCTGATAGTTGCAGTGAGTCCTCCTCAAAGCCATTGCCATTATCAGTACTGAAGCAAGACATTTTGGTGAGGTGGTGCAAATGAAACCTGTGTGGTTCCTGTACTGCAGATACACAGTGGATTTGGACTCCACGGCTGTCTTGTTCTATCTCCACAAAGCCCTAAATTCCTCCCAGAGCTTATCGCTATGGAACAAAACCACAGCAAACATTGCTTTTGAAATGAACAGGTACATCAGATACCATGTGAAAGAGGTACAGAAATTATTTAGGAGCCCAGAGAGATCTGGCCCATGAGTAGGGACAGCTCACCTTAACACAACTATCCTTGCCCTCAGCTTTCCTTTCTGATGATAGATGACTTACCTGCTAGTGAAGCACTAGTAGAAACACCTCATTTCACAAACTGATGTGTCATGGTAAACTGGTGCAGTATTTTAAGCAATATGGTATAGAGGAAAGTCAAAAGTAAGCAGAGTGCATTTAAGGTACTTCTGGGAAACCACCCATGTTGTCTTTAAATTCACAGAAGTCACTGGTGTTCTACAGAGTGACAAGGAAAGATGCTTAGGACTTAATAAGGCTGTTTCTAAAAGCTTGTAGTATATATCACCATATTGCTAAGAGAGAAAAGAGCTGTTAATCCACTTTCACACCATTCATGTAATTTGCCCACATTTTGCATTTCACCTACAGGTCTGTATTCTTTGCTTGTCTATGCTACCTTCCTCTCCTAGTTGGAGGCATTAGCACAAGGCTGCCAAAACTTGTGGCAAGGGATAAGTTATTTAAACCCAGACAAGATTCTGCTTTCTTTGACTTCAAACAAAACCTTATGACCACCTGTCAAATGATCCAAGGTTCAATAAACCCATGTTTTTTTGAAAGCATCACTTCTAGCCTTAAATCAGTCTGACAGCCTTGTTTTAAGGATGGAAAATAAACTCCCCTAGGAATAAGCTAGTGGAGGCAGCAGACATGTAAGCTGTAATACAACAATGAAGAACAAACAGAGACTTCTCCTATTTCTTGTGACATGCAGCCACATAGGATTTACCACTACAGCTTTTCAATAACCCGAGTCCTACACAGAACAAATGTGCTATGGGCTGTTATGAAGCGGCTGGCAGAGACTCCATAAAGGTTACAGGACATACTCAGGCTTCACTGAGTAACTCTCCCTCCCTCTTTTCCTTTTAGATAAAGGTAAATATTGCAAGGTCATTTGCTGTAGAAATACACTGCTGACAGCACATCACTATGGAGGCACTAATAAGCCCATAGGTATTTGTGCATATATGTCATATTTGACAGCATGCACTTTTACGGTTCCCGCAGGCAGTATTTTTCATCCTAACTGGCAAGGTTTTAATGTTTTCTTATTAAACTGGGTTTAAAAAAAAATAAAAAATAAATAACATGAGTTTTGTGTTCATTACAAATGCAGAACTGATCCTGAAGGGAACACTGCAGAGATTTTCAGATCAAGGAGGCTTTCAAACAATTTCCATCTTTGAAGATAACTGAACTAGGTACCCTGATAGCTCAAGTCTCAGTAGGAGATGCAACTGAATGGGAACTCTGAACACGGGGAGATGGAGATAAGAAGAACATTGGTGAGAGATGTGACACCAGTGTTCTCTCTTCAGGGCTATAATTCAGCATTCAAGCACAGACAAATGAGATGGGAAATCTTAGGACCTTTATGGTTTGAGACACCTGATATACAAGGCCTCTGCCAGAAGCAAAGCACCCCTACCTGACAGCCAAAAATGGAAAGCCTGGCTCACAGTGACCTTCTCTTGCTATCCTACAGACACTGACACCTTCCAGACAGCACCCAAATTAAACACCAATAAGTATGTCAGTGAGTTTTTTTGGTTTGGGTTGTTTGTTTGGGGGGTTTTTTGTTGGCTTTGGGGTTTTTTAGGTTTACATAGAAAATAGTATTTAAAGCCAATATGAGCACTGGACCTCATATTTAGGAAGTTTAAATAAAACAAGCTGATACCAACAGTTCTTTCTTTTTTCAGTGGCCCTTACCTAGTAGCCTTCACATACTGTAGATACTCTAAGTCTGGTTTCTGAAGTCAAGTTTGAAACACAATGATGCTGGGCACTGTGAGACGCATTATTTGCAAAAATATCAACACTGTACATTTGACTAATTTTGCAAAGAAAGTTATGAATATCCACAAGCTCTTTCATGGTGACTCTGAAACAAATTATGAGAGAACCTTGGCATGGTTTGGGTTGGAAGGGATGCATCTGCTATTGGCACAAGACCAACTTGATCAAAGCCCCATCCAACCTGGCCTTGAACTCTTCCACGGATGGGGCATCCACATCTTCTCTGGGCAACCTGTTCCAGGCCTCACCACCCTCATAGTAATGAATTTCTTCCTAAAATCTGATCTAAATCTACCCTCTTTCAGTTTCAAACCATTACTTCTCATCCTATTGCTGCACTCCCTCATAAAAAAGTCTCACCCCATCTTTCCTGTAGGCCCTCTTTAAGAGCTGGAAAGCTGCTGTAAAGTTTCCCTGGAGCCTATTTATGAATTATTTTGCACATTAACATACTATCTAAGCTTTACCACTTTTTGAAGCTTTCAAATACAAATTGCAGAATGCTTTTAAGTGGAGGAATGTCTTCCTTGATTTGAAAGTGTGGACAACTAGAACTTGGTAGTCATTTTGCATCACCACACAGCCTACAAAGCCAAGAAAATGCTCTCCCAAGGAAATGCTAACTCGGTACAGCTAGATGGAAATCAGATGAAACCTTGAATTACAGTACAAGCATCAACTTTGTAGTAACAAAGCACACAAAAGACTCAAAACACAGCAAATAGGGTGGTGAGGAATGATATACAAACCGTAAAAGACAACCTTCATGGTCGTACACAGTTCAGTCTGCAGTCCTCAAATTAAGAGGGCAATAAACAGCAGACTCAATTTGATGCTATCGCTGGGAATACTAAAGGGTGTTCAAGAGTTTGACACCAGCCTGCTATTTGCACGTTGTAACACATTGCTGGGGGGACATGAAGGCTGATCAAGGATCACGGTTCATAAACACTTGGAACATAAACCATCCTGAAATATAACAGCACTCAAAAGAATCAAAATATTTCATATTTTCTAGGGAGTTTAAGTACTGGGTAAAGCCGGCACCACCTACATTACAGCATACAGAATAATCTTGGGTTTATAGAAATAACAGTGACAATTTGTTCCTTGGCCTCTAGACTTCCAGCAGGGCTATCAATTTATGACAGAGGGTTTCTGTCATGTGGATACTTACACAGTTGGAAACCAAGTTGCAGCTGCTATTTATTTCGTGTAGATCATCCTAAAACCTTCACAGCTGGTAAATTTTGGCCTTTATAATTCAGATACTTTTAATGTAGTAGCTTTCCTCCCCAGCCAGCTGCTTCCAGAAAATCAAACCATATCTGCCTTTCTCCTTTGTCAATGATGCACACTCTCACAGGTGCTAACACTTTGTCCAACTTTGAAGATATTATTTCAGATAGATTAGGAAGATCCCCTCCCTGCCTTAGGACTCAGCATACCAGGTGAGACTTAAGAGGATCTCAATTACAAGAGAGGAAAAAGTTCTAATGTCTTACCATAGTTCCTTAGTGTCAGGGTCCACTTGAAACTAGAACTTTTATAAAGTGAGAAGACAAAGGCACATTGAGCCCAACCTTTATTCTTCTAGACCTAATGAATTACCCCGCTTCCATTCTAAATAAATTCAATTATAAAGGAACTATTCCATGCTTTCCCTCTCCCTCTCTGAGCATATGCTTTCATACACAAAGTACCAAGCCACTAACTGCATCACTCCTCACACACTCATAGCACTTAGGGCAAGGAGAGAACAAGGAAGACGATCACATTGAGCGAATGTCCGTGCACTGGTTTTGACTGGGATAAATGTCTTCATCGTAGCGAGTATGGGGCTATGTCTTAGATTTGTGATGCACACAGTTGTGATAACACAGGGATGTTTTTGCGATTGCTGAGCAGTACTTCCACAGAGCCACGACCTTTTCTGCTCCCCAGAGTGCCCCACCAGAGTGTAGGCTGGGATTGCACCAGACACTGGGAGGGGGCACTGCCAGAACAGCTGACCTCAACTGACCAAAGGGATATTCCAGACCATATGACATCATGGTGAGCAATAAAAGCTGAGGGTAGAAGAAGGAAGGAGGGGATGTTCAGAGCGATGGCTTCTGTCTTCTTTCCAAGTAACAGTTACATGTGATGGAGCCTCACTTTCATGGAAATGGCTGAACACCTGCCTGCCCATGGGAAATGTAAATATTTTGCTTTGCTTGTGAGTGAGGCTTTTGCTTTATCTATTAAACTGTCATTATCTCACTTTTACTCTTCTGATTCTTTACACCATCCCACTAGGGGCAGGAGTGAGTGAGTGGCTGTGTGGTGTTCAGCTGCCCACTGGCTTTAAACCACCACAGTCCGTAACTGGTCAAAAGAAAGAATTTCCAGCATCAGGCTGCTAGTTGTTGATGGGATAAAAATACTTAAAAGACAGATTTCTGACCTTGTTCTATTTAGGTACATTTTAATCTATCTCCCAGACTTGTTTAAAGGGTTTAAACGAAAACACTTCAGTACCGTGTCAACCTAAAACTTAGTCCTGCTTTTCCTGCTCTGTGCAAAGGTAGCTTCTAAATATATGTAAAATTTAATATTCCTGGTACACTGAGAGGATGTATAGTCTATAAAAGAAACCTATCTGTGTTTTTTCTTTAAAGCAAATAATTTTTCTCCTCACCTCACTGTGCCTGGAACACTCTTGTTGACATGTGATTGTTTTGTGCTACCCTGATAACAAGCCAATTACAAAGTAACTGAAAAAAAAGAAAGCCTCCTATAAAATTACACTGTACTTAATGAGGCACAGATACTGCCCCTAAAACGGAAAAGAAAGCCAAAAATACAAAAACCAACAATCCAGAAACCTGAGTATTAGATGTACCTAATAACCTGGCCGTTAAATGATAAAGGTTTGACATCCCATAAATTGCAAGCATCCAGTTTGGCTGTCGGGAAATTGCTTGCATACAAGTCACCTCAAATCCAATAAGCTTTCCTGAAAGTTTGATTATAAGTGAGATTATAACTCTATTATATTAATCACTGCAGAAGCAGCAGACAAAAAACCCCATACCAGACAACACCCTAATTGAGAACAATAAGAAAGATGAGTAACATATGGTAGTTCACATAGGTGCCATGGCTTTGTAATTGCTAAATTCAATTAAAGGAAAAAAGAAGTTGGAGATTCTGCTACTGCTGTGATTTGCATATTACAGTTTAGAAAAGAAAGCCTTTCGAAAACTAGACAGTACTGAAATCAATCGTACAATACTAACAGTAAAAAAAGTCTGAAAATTTTTGGATAATAAATGGCAAGAAGAATTTGTAGCAAACATGCATATATTACAAGGGAATTGTAAATAAAAAACATAGCAAATATTTTACATTGCTGTAGTGCTTCTCATCCAAGTCTTAAAATGCAATTCTCAGTACCTATCTCACGTAAGTAAATATCATATAGGGATTTAATTTGCTCACCTGGAAAAGCATCACATTTTGAGAAAAGACCAGCAAGCCTGTAATGGTGTCAAGTAACACTACAAAACAGGAGAAGAAATGAAGAAGCTCTTATGCAAGCAAGTAAGATCTAGAGAGAGGAACATACCCCCACACCAAGACCTCAGTTGTTATTTGCAACCATTTTTAATCAAAATACAGCTGCCTGCTGCTTAGGCAAAAGAAATAAGAGCTTTTGCAGTCTCTTAAATGTTAGAGTACAAATCCTCAAAAAGGAGGAATGCCTTTACACTCTGCCATTTTGCTGCTAAAGTCAGTCCACCTCCTTGACTCACGTCCTCAGCAAGGCAAGTACATAATACACTGGCTTACAAACCAAGATATTTTTCCCCAGGGAAGAAAGATGGAAATGAAACAAAATGTTACTAATGTTGCTGCGATTGGTCGCTCAGAGAAGCATCACTCTGACTGCCAACATACCTCATAAAGATGCATCTACAAAATTAACAGAAGGGCTAAACAGACATGAAGCTGTCATAGCACACAGGCATGAAAGCGTAATCTGCCTGAGGACTCTCAGCAGCTCAAAGTTAGCAAAGCAATGGTGATAGGATGCAAGGTGAGTACCTACAGAACAAGACAGAACTAAGGACAGAAACTTGTATTTATTCTAGGCAAAAGGACAAGCACTGAAGGTTTGTTTGCTGGTGGGCTTGTCTCTCAAAATACTATTTTTTAGCATTTTCTTCAGCCTAATTTCTAAAAGCCTAAACAAAAGAACGACTTAAAATGCATCAGCATTATGCACAGCAAGATCATTAACAGGCTAAACAGCAATATACCTCCAGTGCACTATGCCGCCTCCAACCAAACCTCATTATCCTTCTGAACTCTAGTTAGAGAATAAATGGATTGACCTATTTATTTCATGTCTAAATTTTATTAGAGGATTAACTTATTTATTTAGCATTCAGCAATGGCAGCAGCAAAGGTATTTGTACTGTGCAAAGTAGTCTAGGAGAGGTAAAGGGAGTGACTGAATGGACTTTGCTGGTGCAGCTGGATTGGTCACACAGTTCAAATTCCTGCAACCAGTATCACTTCTCATATGTTCCCCTCTCTCTGCTCTAGCTCCTAGCACAGAGTCTTTCTCAGTGTTTACACACTGCCAGTCTTAAATCACTGATATTAATTTTGCAATTTTCTTCTCTCCAGTTTTGGTATCTTCCATCCTATGCACATTGGTTTCTCTTCAGCTATTACCTTCTCTGCTGCAAGTAGTTTTGCTGAAGATTCATCGTCTCTACCAGCTTCTAAATCCTGCTTGCCACCGCGATCCTCTACTAATTTCCTTCTCTCTCCCTTCTTTGGGATTCAGCCATGAAATCAAAGATGAATCAGATACCAGACATACACATAATCATCAATTTATCACAGCTGCATGTTCCATTGCCCATAATGAGTGAAACTGAAGGGGAAAAATAAAGAGAAAACATGATGAAACATCTGACAACCGCCCAAATTTATCTCTGTGACCAAGCTATGCTAGAAGGGGTAGACAGCCTAATAAATGCATAGTAAAGCGCATAGAATCCAAGTCCATAACTCAAATGTGATCTGGCTTCCAGCACAGCAGACCCAGCACCAAAGACTACCTTTGACGAAGTGTAACTACCACACAGCTCAAGTGTCAGTTCTGAAGCATAAATTGTGGTCTTTGGCGAGACTTTTTACTCTGTTTTTAAAGTCAACCAAGGCAGGACTTCTAAAAGAGGTAACAAGAAATTTGACAGTAATAAAGTAAGCAAGTGAATGATGACGCCGGGTCTGTGTGACATTTCATTAGGCTGCTGACACCAACTGACCCCTCTCAAGCCCTTCAGCAGACCAGTTTCTTTAATAAGTTTTACTATACTCTTTAGATCCCACAATATTGCCTGTCTTCCTTCTTCCCCCAGCAGAAAGGAGCTCTTATCTCCAGCTACATTTGATCCTTGCAACTCGATGGACAGATAATCATCATGCGCAAACCTACTGGAAAGCTGAAGCAAGCAGGTCTCTCGATTACAGAATGTGCTCGGGAAGGTGGAGGTATCACAGCAGCAGCTGCAAAAGCAACAGT
>WEIS01050614.1:0-10653 GCA_013389965.1 Todus mexicanus | reverse complement strand
TGACTACCTTTTACTATGGTACTGATTGCTGACATGTACCAGAATTCAATTCAGATGCAGAAAACCAAGCTGCAAGGCTCATTAACTAGGCTCATGGCATGGAGTATATCTTGGGAGATGAAGCCCAGACAACAACTATGATAAATCCCCATTATTATTTTATTTATTCTCCCACTGCTCATATGGGATGACTGAGTTTCCTCCATACTTTGCTTCTGTCCTACTAGAGGAGCAACAACAAAGAAAAGCATTTTCATTATGTAAGTTCTACTGTGGTATCTTTATTATTAGAATGAACGGGGAGACTTATGTATCTATAAGCAAAGGATGCTAAAGGATTTTTGGAGTTATTTCAGGAAGTATTTATTTTTGACAAACAGCATTTGAATATCTTAAAAATGCTGGCTATGAAGTTATTCTAGTTATGTGGTATGTTACATACATGCGTGAGAATATAGAAAAGTAGATTCTACTGAGGGAAACATTTTCATGAAGAAAGTGCTAATTTACTATTTTAAGTTTTCATTAACAAGCATTCGAAAAGTCCATAATTTTAAATGTATGCCATATAAAGGGATTCTGTCCTTAAACAGAAACAATTCCATCTGTCAGTAATATAATTTCTATTTATCAAAATTTTGCCATTACTGTACAAAAGTGTGGCAGCAGACAATAGCCCAAGAATCCAGCTCATTAAGACTTTAGCAGGGTCTCTAGATCTCTTGGAAACTGAACCCTGTATTTCCACTAATAACAGTCTTGCGGTGTGCTCTCAAAAAAAGCAAAAAAGTGAAACCACAAACCAAAACAGAAAAAAACCCCAACAAAACCACAAACCAGCAAGAAAAACACAGCAAAAACCTTTCTGAAACAGAGCTGAAGCATAAAAAAGTCACTTTCAATATTCCTCATTTCTTCTGGAAGCACCAGTTTGTGTCCTTTGCCTTAGGAAGTCTGCTTTTATGTTTTCTAAGACTGTGTGGAAAAACATCATGTTTTCCAGGTCACGTATTATATGGTTTCTTATCCAGTAATGTCCTGCTCAACAATTCTCCATTTGACATCAGGATGCTGGTGTCCTGAATCTGCACCAACAAACTCTGATGAAATCAGCAACCATTCCTTATTCCTAATGGTTTTCCTATGTAAATATCTATGTTTGGTTTGGATTGCTTAATATGCACAAGGGTCATAAAAATGGCAGTGCAAATCAGAATTATTACATATGTTATTTCATGGCACTGTTACCACCTCACTTTCAACTTCTTTAAGCTGCTTAGCAACAATAATAATAAACTGTTCTGTACACAATAACTCCAACAGGCAATGCATACACAACTGACCTGGCTGGTAGCTGTACTAGACTCATTTTAGTGTACTACTTCTTTCTCCAATCAAACAGATACTTCAAGCAACCTTTTGTAGAGAGTCCCACCACTTAAAGAGCTTGTTGTTGTGTTTCAAAAAAACCTGTCCTTTAATGTGTTTAGTATAGTTCTGCAGTGGCATCTTATTACTGTTTCTTTTATATCTAAACTTTAAGCTCTGTCGTTTCCCACATTTTGTCCTACTGCCTTGGTTTTCATGTCTCTATTTACCTCCTGTTTTGTCTAATAACTTCACAAGATAGACTCTAATTAAATAATCAAGCTTTAGTGCAGAAGAGAAAAGAAAAGAAAAGCTCATCCCAGCGAAAAACACTCTTTTCCACTTTCCTTGGTAATAGGCAATAGTGCCTTTCAGTTTGGCTTACAAAGGAAATCTCCAGCTACAGACAACTCATCAGAATACAGCCCTTACTCAAAAAAACCTCTAAAAGTTATACTATTAGTCTTTTTCTACTTCTTTGGGGCCAGGGGCCAGTTTGAAGTTCTGTTGAAGACTGGAAGCTGGGAAACAGGACTCTGTATTGTCCTCAGCAATGTATGCGATTTCTTCCCGAGCAGGCTCGTACACTTGAATGCATCTTTAAAAGAAGCTATTTATCTTATGACAGACATCACCAAGTAAACTACTCTCATTGCCATCTCTTCGAGTACTGTGCTTTTGGTAAGTTCACAGATGCTCAGATGCTGTGATTTTGATAGTAGGAGGATTATCCTGCTGGAGTAGTTTGCAGGAAAAAACGAAACAAACAAAAAACCCACATAAACCAAACCAAATCAAAACCCAAAAACAAACAAAAAAACCCCCCAGCCAAACCCCACAAAATAATGCCACTACAAAAGCAGTCAAACTGCCAGGGAGTTATTTCACTTTCCTGTAGATTTGGCACAAGCCTGTGTACATGTGCCAGATATTCTTGACCAAGTTTTGGAAATACAAGCAAAGCAAACACTCCAAATGCCTAGACATGGCATCTGCTCAGTATTGCCACTGTGGACACCATCATGCAATGCAACCACAAGAGTCAACACTGTGGGAGGAAGGATCCGTATAGTCCCACTAAATTAAGTTTCCTTGTTGTATCTTCAAAATAGGAAAAAAAAAAAAAAAAGTCATAAAAATTTGCTTCCTTTTGGAGCATTCTGAAAGGCAGGACTTCAATTCCAATATCTTCAAGTTTTAAAAACAGATAACTAAACTGCATTCTCAAGTCCTGAAACAAATAGACCTTCCAGCACAAAAGAAAGTTGTGTCTTTCTAAATGGTCCACCTTACATAACATCTCTCTAAGCATTCAGTTCACCACATATCGGTTCATTGTAGTTAATACTGTCCAATACCTTATACATCTTGCTCAAAGTCTTTGCTGCTGCTAAAGGTGTAAATGTGCTAACACATTTTGCTTGTTTTTATTTATTTATTTTTTAAAAGATATAATTTTAAGATTCTGAGTATCACGGTAGTCCGATAGCAACTACCATAATCTTCCCCGGATTTCACTTTGAATATAACTTTTTGGAGACAGTTATAGAATTGTTCAGGTTGGAAGAGACCTTCAAGATCATGAAGTCCAACCACTAACCCAGCACTACCAGGTCACCACTGAACTGTGTCCCTCAGCACCACATCTACACATCTTTTAAATGCATCCAGGAACGGTGACTCAACCACTTCTCTGGGCAGCCTGTTCCAATGCTTTATAACCCTTTCTGTGAATAAGTTTTTCCTAATATCTAGTCTAAATCTCCTCTGGTAAAACTTGAGGCCATTTTGTTTTGTCCTATCACTTGCTGCATGGGAAAACAGACCAATATCCACCTTACTACAACCTCCTTTCAGGTAGTTGTAGACAGCAAGAAGGTCTCCCCTGAGCCTCCTTTTCTCCAGGCTAAACAACCCCTGTTCCCTCAGCCACACCTCCTAAGACTGGTGCTCTAAACCCTTCACCAGCTTTGTTGCCCTTCTTTGGACATGCTCCAGCTCCTCAATGTCCTTTTATAGTGAGGGGCCCAAAACTGATCACAGTGTTCGAGGTGCAGCTTCACCAGTGCTGACTAAGGGGGAAAATCCCTTCCTTGTTCCTACCGCCACACTATTTCTGATACAAGCAGAATGCTGCTGGCCTTCTGGCCACAGGCGCTTGTGCGCACGGCTGGCTCGTAGTCAGCTAGCTGTTGACTAAAACCCTCAGGTCCTTTTCCGCACATCTTTCAATACATAGCCAGAGACCTTTCTAATATGTCCTGATTTAGCATCTCAGTTCTGAACTTGAATTTCTCTGTTGGGGTTTTGGACCCCACTGATTGTTCATATTCCAGGTTATTCCTAGATTTGCAGAGTTTGGGTTTGATTGTTTGGTTTAATAACAAATAACATAGAAAACAACATCATCTGAAGCTCTCACAAAAGTACAGCATTTCCCAAGAGCATCCTGCAGAGCAGCTCAACCTACACGTGAGCTTTGCAGGACTTAACTGAGCCAATGGTGTGAGCAGAGATATTTGACTTGCCCGAAGTAGTAATTATACATATTAACAGACTCTAGAGCTTAACTCTACCTGTTGTTTCAGACCTATTTTATCAGTTTGCTACAATTTAATTTTAATAGATGCCATGTACCGTTATAGTATCAGTAGCCCAAAGCATGTAACAGAACAACTAAGTGACTAAGGATTAAACTTTAACAGGCAAGAACAAAACTGCAGTGCCCTGTGTTTAATCACTTTGGTAACAAGTCTTGTGTGAAAAAACCCACAGGCAGGTTTGTTGTTACTCCATGAAAACTGAAATAAGAAAACAATAAACTAGAGAGAACTTACAATACAAATAGTATTCATTAAAAAAGCAAACTTACAAGAATTCTGACTTTTTCCCCCCCTCAAAACAGCACACATTTTTCTGTGAAACATGACTATCTGAAAATAATACTCATTTAGCAAGCTAATAATTTAACACAGAGTAGTCAAATATCTTTCAATAGAAACTGACTAGAAATAATCCATCACATAATTTCTCACCAACTCTGATACCTTCAGGTATTTTTTCCTGGCTTTCTTCCCTTTCTGGGTGATCGCTTCATTTTCTTGAGCATGAACCAGTTATTCCTTTTCATTATTTTCCCAGTAAACTGGATGAATAGATATCTATATTCTGCACTGCACACTAAACTATACTGCAGTGCCACAAAGCTGAGTTGGAAACCTTTCATTTGCAGAGAAATTACTCACCTGTTAAACAAGTGAGAATATCCATCTGTTTCACACCATGCTTCTGTTGCTCCTTACCAAAATCTCGAGATACAAACAAAATGCTTTGATCTCATATTTACTTGGTCCACTCACCATGAAAAATACATGGTCAGATATAGCATCCTAAACAAACAAACAAACAAAAATCTGAAATCTAAATATCCTGAGTGATGGCATAGCTGAAATTTGTCTGAGACTTCCAAGTCCTGGCACATACCTAACAGTAACACTGTAATTGCTGTCACTGTTAGAGAAAACCTTTGTTGAAGATGGAATATCTCATTGACGGTAGTTTTTACCTAGTCATTTCCTTCTCTAAGCTGTAATGCACACAAGAAATATTTGGTTTTAAGAGTTCTCAGTGATGTAAGGATATAAGCACCTTGGTTTTAAAATTCAGGTATGTATAATACATTCTCTGAAGATCATAAACCCCAAAGGACCAATGCTATATAAAACTGAAAAGACCTTTTNAGTGCCCTGTGTTTAATCACTTTGGTAACAAGTCTTGTGTGAAAAAACCCACAGGCAGGTTTGTTGTTACTCCATGAAAACTGAAATAAGAAAACAATAAACTAGAGAGAACTTACAATACAAATAGTATTCATTAAAAAAGCAAACTTACAAGAATTCTGACTTTTTCCCCCCCTCAAAACAGCACACATTTTTCTGTGAAACATGACTATCTGAAAATAATACTCATTTAGCAAGCTAATAATTTAACACAGAGTAGTCAAATATCTTTCAATAGAAACTGACTAGAAATAATCCATCACATAATTTCTCACCAACTCTGATACCTTCAGGTATTTTTTCCTGGCTTTCTTCCCTTTCTGGGTGATCGCTTCATTTTCTTGAGCATGAACCAGTTATTCCTTTTCATTATTTTCCCAGTAAACTGGATGAATAGATATCTATATTCTGCACTGCACACTAAACTATACTGCAGTGCCACAAAGCTGAGTTGGAAACCTTTCATTTGCAGAGAAATTACTCACCTGTTAAACAAGTGAGAATATCCATCTGTTTCACACCATGCTTCTGTTGCTCCTTACCAAAATCTCGAGATACAAACAAAATGCTTTGATCTCATATTTACTTGGTCCACTCACCATGAAAAATACATGGTCAGATATAGCATCCTAAACAAACAAACAAAAAAAAATCTGAAATCTAAATATCCTGAGTGATGGCATAGCTGAAATTTGTCTGAGACTTCCAAGTCCTGGCACATACCTAACAGTAACACTGTAATTGCTGTCACTGTTAGAGAAAACCTTTGTTGAAGATGGAATATCTCATTGACGGTAGTTTTTACCTAGTCATTTCCTTCTCTAAGCTGTAATGCACACAAGAAATATTTGGTTTTAAGAGTTCTCAGTGATGTAAGGATATAAGCACCTTGGTTTTAAAATTCAGGTATGTATAATACATTCTCTGAAGATCATAAACCCCAAAGGACCAATGCTATATAAAACTGAAAAGACCTTTTTAATTAAGAAACTAAAGGCACGCTGTGCCCTATAGGTGTCAGACGGTAGGAAAGATGCACAAATCCTAGAATGTAGAAGGTTAAATCACCATACCCTACCAGCTTGAACAAAAGGCTGTTTAAACAGGTCCTCCTTGACTCAAATGAAAAAGAAGACATATAGATAAAATGTAGCAAATGCTACTGTGAAACAAATTTCTTGCATCTGTCCGTGAAACATTGCTCTTCCCTGGAAAGCAACTGTGGAGGGATTCATTTTTAAAGGAATAATAAAACCAGAAGGCTAACCAAAAGATAACCATACTTGCTGTTCCACTAGGGATTACTGTTGCCCCCAAGCTGATGTTGACCATTACCACAGTAAATATACAAAACCACAGTGTATTTCTAATCCCAAAGCATACTTCTCAGTAGTAACTTTTCCACAGACAGTTGAAAAGTTACTGTTAATTCACTATCCTGGAAAAAAAAATTACTCTTGGTTGCAAGTTATACTTTTGGAGTTTGGCAATTATGTCTAAGTGAAATGAAATCAGAATCCATTAGAATAACTTACCAATTAGTCATTTGGATTTGAACAATATGTAACCTACTATTGATTGCTGACTAGTGATAAACAAATGAAACCAATATATGGAGTACTTTCAGCACACAAAATTTTGACTGGCCATCCTATTTCACTCTCCAGCACTTTTCCTCATCCATGAGCTTGAGAGAAGCACTGAAATGCTTTGATATTTAGCTGAGCAAGATTATAAACCGGTGCAATCAACAAGAAATATTTACTATGATGATGGTTCTTTAATGAGGGTGGAGGTAAAAGTACTGCTGACTCTATCAGAAAACTTTTGCTTACACAGGAGGCCTGGTTCATTTCTCTTTAGCCTCATATAGTCATTTACAACACTGTAACAAAAGACACATGCTATGTAATTTTGGTAAGTTTTCAATAGTCTTAGTAGTTCTGTGGTATTGCCTCTGTTCTCCAGTAAGGAGGAGGTCTGCATTGTGTTGAGCACTACAGATGTATGAAATAAGGTGCTGCTGGCTGAAAGTTTACAGTTTAAGAGTGTTGTATCTTAGTAGCTCATACTTGGCTGAAGTTTGAAGATCACATTCCTTATGACTGAAGTGATCGCCCTGTGATCCAGGTCTTGGTTCTTCCCACACAAATGGGGATGGGCAAAGGAAACCAGAGGAACATGAAGAGATATAGAAGGCCCATAAAGCCCTGTTGGTGTCTTTTACTAACACAGCAGGTCACCAGCCTTTAAAGTGTTGAAATTGAGTTTCCACAGTCTTTAAGTGGCTAATGTATAGAAAAGAAAGGATATATGACAAGGCAGAAGAGATACTTTATAGCAGGCTTTCCTTTCAGTTGAAGGGATGATCAATACTTGACCTCTATGATTCCTATTCCAAATTTATTCTTACCTGCAAGAAGAAAGCTTTGTGCAAAAGGAAGGGAACTAACAACAGCCAGGCTGATTGAGTGATCAGTACTAAAATATGCCTGTTTTCTGTCAGCATATATGGACTTCATAGGGTTTTGGAGATGTTCCCACTGTCATACCCAGGACTACCCATTAAAAAGAAAGACAACATGACTTTCAGCCCAAGTTTTTTAAAGAAAGTAAAAGAATCCCAAGTCTATTTAAGAAAATAATTGATAATGTGTTTTTACAGTTAATATCAATGTGTACAAGTTTTCGTACAGTAAACAGGTTTGTTGGTTTTGGCTGCGCTCTTTGACTGTTAAGAAGGTAGTTAGTACACTGATTTTTGGCAATGATTTAGTAAGAGGTGGTTACGTTAAAATTTTAACTTCAAGCAATTAAAACACTGAGGCAGGCATCAAAACAAATTTTATGCAACTTTAAGAACATTTTGTGAGTAGTGAGTATTGTTCACAGATGCTGCAGCAGTTGTTAGTGCATGGAACTTTGTTTACAACTCCTGCGGTTTCTGACAATTTCACAGGAACCTGATTCTAAATAAAGGCTGAAGAGCAGTGATTATGAATGTTAAACAAGCTTAATGAAGGTCATTAGAAATAATTTGGAACAGGTGCCCACATACAAAATAATGAGATAATTCTGCTATATGGAAGGAATAATGATATTAAATGGTATAATAGCTTATCAGGCTAAGTGTTGTATGAATATACAGGAAGACAAGACATGATAAATGTTTCAACAAGTGCATCCATGAGAACTATATATCCCATCTTTAAAAACAAATCTGAAACCATCTTTTGTTTTGAAAACACATTTCATATTGTTTGGATGCACACATTGAAACATATAGTTACAAACAACTTCCTTCTGGAAGGCATCAAACAGTTTTTACACAGGCAGAATTTGGACTGCACCTCTGGAATAGGTGCACTGTAAGAAAATGTTCGCAGTATAAACACTTTCATGATATTTATGGCCAAGTCTTTGAAATCCCTTTAAATCAATTCAGAATGCTGCTGAGAGATAGTATAGCAGTTCTTTTATGTACAGACATTGAAAATTAGGTTAAAGGAATTGCTGAGATGCTGAAAAAAAACCCACTNTCCCTGGGGGCTGGGAGCTGTGGTAGGTCCTTGTAGGCCAGCTGGGCAGTGCCTGGCAGTGAGAGACTATCACACCACCCTGACCTGAAGCAGAGCGGAACAGGGAGGATTGGGGGAAGACCCAGCCCCAGGCATGGAGCACGTCCCTGGTGATGGGCTGATGGCTGGCCAGAATATGGGCCCATGGGTGGGCCTGACTTGGGGACCCCATGGCCAGACAGGGTTGTGGAGTAGCAGGAGCTTGGTCCTGCTGTGGCCTCACTGGGGCAGGGGCTAATGGCCCCAGGGGGCTGAAATAGGGTCCTGGGCCATGGGAAGGGTAGGGGGAGCCCCGAGGAGTGGTCAGGGGTAGTCAGACCCAGGACCCTGGGACAATTGTCCTTCCAAAATCAAACTGACCTCCAAAGGATCAAGTCTTACCCCTCCCCCCATCCCTCAAATAATGTTGCAGCCTGTCAGAGTATTTTCCTCCTCCTCCTCTTCTCAAGGGGAACACAGCCCCCACAAGAACTCAGTCACAGCAGGGATGACATGTGGAGGCTGCCTCATCAACGTGCACTGACTCTTTCCTACTGAACTTCTTTCTCAAATAAGAGGCAACAAAAGTCTCAGCTGTCAGAAACACAAAGAGCACATAAGAGCAATGAAAGACAGCAGAGGTGAAAAAGCACAGACTAAGCCGGGTATAGAAATTTGTGGCACTGATTGTTCTCACCTGGGGGGGTGGGGAAACTGCAGTGCTGGAATTGGAGTGGTGATGGATGCTTCTCGGTTTGAACCAGCTGCTTACTAGAAAAATACAGAGCTTTTAACCTGCTCCACAAGCAACGAATACTGTACTACTTTACATTTTTACATTTTTGTCAAAACACCACAAAATCACCTCCCTACTTTCAGCAAAATGTAAATTGTTGGTCACACCTAATCCTGGCTGGTGAGAATGCCGCAGAGGGGCTGAGACCTTATTTGTCAGCCAGCTACATTTGCCTCAGGAGATGAGAAAGGAGTGGGAGCTTAAAGGAGTTTGGAGCATTAAAAAGAAGGGGCTTATTCACTCACCAGCCAGGAACTGGTGTGTGGGAGCTACTCAGCAAGCACTCAGACTGCCAGCAGAATGTATATTACAAGCAGAACCGACATTGCAAAATGTTAAGGATCCAAAGTCAAACACCTAAAAGTTAAGAAACACACCAGAGTTAGTATGATTGCCTTGGAGCAAGTTTGTCCTGGTGTAATCCTAGAAACACACGTACAGAGGAAATACCATTTAGGGAGAAAAAACAAAACAAACAACACACCAAACCAACCCTTCACTATTTTTCAATAGCTTATCGTCTTTGATATCTGAGGTATGCAAGGAGTAAAGTACTGTTTTCTAAGTGGAAATATAAATTAGCATTGGTGAAGAATATGAATGGGCACATGTGTAGGAGGCCCCACATAATTTTTATCACTTCAACAAATTAGAGTGGTTTTAAGTGGTTCTCTGCTATATAAGTAGACAGTATTTTTCAGATAATTTTAAATAAATATATAAATAACCCCAGAAAACACATTTCAATTATATCCATAGGTGTTTACATATAACATAGATGTGGAATACATAGAGCAGTCTGACATCCAACTTATACATTTTCAAAACTTTCTATTGTCTTGTTTGTTGCTAATAGAGCTGTAGAAGAATCTCTGTTGAAAGCTACTTGCTTAAACTAAGCAAGAAATATTCCCTTTTTAGAATATCATAGAATTACTGAATGGTAGGAGTTGGAAAGGCCCTCTGAAGATCACCTAGCCCAAACCCCCTGCCAAAGCAGGTTTTCTTAGATCAGGTTGCACAGGAATGCACCCAGGTGGATTTTGAAAGTTTCCAGAGAAGGAGACTCCACAACCTCTCTGGGTATCCCATTCCAGTGTTCCCTCACTGTAACAAAGTTTCTGTGTTCTGTTTTGTGCCCATTGCCTCTTGT
>WEIS01050612.1:0-16778 GCA_013389965.1 Todus mexicanus | reverse complement strand
CTCCCCGAGTCTCCCCTCCCGTTTTGCTCCGAGTTTTATTTATGTGCGGAGAAAGGGAGGGGGGGTGGACGACTTGTAGAGGGGATGTCCTGTTTTTGCCAGAGGAACGGTGCAAAAGGGGAACCTCAGCTCGGAGAAGGGACAAGAGTAAATAAATAAGGAGCAGCCCTAAAATAAAGGTAGCGGCGTATCCCGGCAGCGAGGTGAGTGTGCCTCTGACTTCCCCGTCCCCGAGTCTCCCTCCCACCCCTTCTGCTGAGAGGTGGAGGAAACCGGTTCCCTGTGGCGTGTGCTTGTGTCCGTGGAGATGGGAGTGTGCGTGTGCTTGTGTTTAGGGTGTATTTAGCATTGTTTTCCTGTCGGCCTGATGACAAAAGTTGCCGTGGAGCGGGCGGGATGGGAAGGAGCAGCAGAGCCGTCCATCGCGGGGCAGAGACGGGCTTTCGCCCGTCAGTCCCACGCGAGTTTAGTTCTCAAAAAAACCGGTCTCCGGTGAGGAGGGGGTGACTTTCGGCCGATTCAGCCGGACTTTCTGCCTCTCTCCAGATGACAGTCCCTGCCGTTTCGCCCTCGCCCCTGGCTGTTGCCGTGCTCGCAGGGGTAAGCCCCGAGATAGGAGCAATCCCCGCCGGCTGCCAGCGCTTTGTTGCCCGCTTGCGCCTCCCGCCCACCCCCGGAGAGGCGGAAATGGGGGGCCGGGGCTGCACCCCGCGATCAACCAGGGGGACGCCCGGGGGAGGCGACAGGCAGGCCTGCCGGGAGGGCTCGTCCTGCGACCGACGAGGGCCGGAGCTGCAGCCGGAGCCGGGGCCGGCGGCTGCTCGACCGGAGGCTGGAAAGGAGCAAGTTTTCTGGCGTCGGGGTGCCCCTCCGGCCAGAGCGGTATGAAAGCAGGCAGCGGTGATAGAGAGCCCCTTGCCGAAACACCCAGCGAGGCCAGGGTTTGGGCAGCGCCGGGGGGTGAGGCAGCCGGGCCGGGAGCCGCAGGCACAGAGGGGGTCGGTTCTGCCGGCAGCTCTTGGGCCCGGCTCTGCCCCAGCCGCCGGCAGCTCCCGGGGGTCTCCCCCGCCGTCCTTCCCCCGGGCTGAGCGCCGCGGCTGCGCGGCTTTCGGGGTGCCGGCAGATTGGGGGCGGGCTGCCCCCCATGCCGGTAGCCGCCGCTGGAGCCTCCGCAGCCGCTTTTCCCGGTGTCCGAGGGGAGCGGGGACAGAAGTGCCCGTTGTTTTTGTTTCTCGCCGTTTCCTTTCCCTGAAGGATCCCTCCTGCCCTTCCCCTCCCCCGCCGAGCCTTGTTTTCCTTGCGGTTTTAAGACAAAACGGTGCTCTTGCGGATTAACCCACCTCGCCCCCGCCCCCGTGGCGAGGGGACGGAGGCACAGGAGAGCCTTGGCGAGAGGGTCCCGCCGCCCTTTCCGCTGCCGATGCGGGGTCTTGTGTTTTGGTTTGAAAGCGTTTCCACGTGGGGAAGCGTCTGCGGGTGTGTGTGTGTGTGCGTACTTGATCCGTGAGGAGGTAACAGGATTCTCCGTATTCAAACCCAGTGGGCTGTTGGCCATTAATTTGCCTCTCCGGCTGTCATTACAGACACTTCCAAAATCAGATACTCGCGGAAAACCTCCGGCTGGGTTTCCAGCGGCGGTTCTCCCCGAGCCGCTGGGGCTCCGAGCACTGCCCGGGGCCGCCGCCGGGCTCCCACCCGCGGGGCTGCGAGAGGGGGATCATCCCACGGCAGCGCCGCTGCCAATCGGTAATTGGCATCTAAAGTTTCATTTGCGTTTATGAAAACTGCCCGCTAAGAGCCAAGTAGGTATGCTGCTGCCTTCCCGTTTACCCCGCGGGCAGGATTTAAAGCGGAGCACCCTCCTCCCCCGAGGAGGTGCGCGGTTATCTGGCGAGTGGCGATGTGAAATTGCTGGGATTTGCAGAAAAAATCCGGGGAGGCTCGCTGTACCGGACAAGGGAGCGCCTTGGCCGACTCGAGTTTAAGCATGAAGTCATGCTAGAACAGTAAGAAACCAGTCTTTTCAGTTTGCGGAGTTTTGCTTTACGTGTTTCGCTTGCTGAGACTGCGAAGTGTATCTAATCAACAGTTTAGATTCAGAGTGAGACATCCAAAGCAAGCGTCTTTTCCGTATGGTAAATATAATTTCTTGGTCTGACATCAGTGTTTATTTGTTATTTGAAGAGTGCGTTAAAGCTCAGGTTATATCATTGTTTCATTTCCTTAACACTAACAAGAAAAGTTTCAGAAAATTACTGTGGGCTTGACTTTTTCTCCTGTGTCTCTGAAAATGTTGGCAAATAACAAATATTTTCATGCGTACAATACGTATCATGCTGTGCATAAAGTGGAAATAAGATTGACGTTTCTCTCTCTTTCCCGTGATTCTTCCTGTGTGTTTGACATCTGACTTTAGCTGGGCTACATCTGAAGCAGCTCTTCTTGCTTTCGTTTGAGAATTTTGGTATTTATGTCATGGAATCTTTTCCAGTCACATTTAATAAAAATGAAAGAGGAGTATGTTGACTAATCTTCTATGTATGTTTGTTCAAATAATTCATATGCAGTTAGAAATTGTTATGTGCATATCGTTTACTGCTAATAAAATTATTTGAAGGATACACTTGCTAGATTTGTATTCATTAATGACTTCACAACACCTCGCAATATAAGTGTATTCTGCTGTATGAATAGCGCCAATGGGATAGATAAATTCTAAATGAGGGATTTAATGAGCAGAAGACTGTGTTCCCAGTTAATTGCAGTTCACGGTTAAAATATTTCAAACAAGACAACTAGAAATACAGCTATAGATAGTATCCTGTTACGTATTTTTAGCCTCTGATGCAAGCTTTGAGGGCTACTCTTCAAACTTTATGCAACTTTTACCTTTCAGTCCTAGAACTAATTAATGTTAAACACTGACATTTGGTATGGGAAAGGTACCTGTCTGTTTCCTTGATGACCTGGTGGCACTGCGCAATATTCAATGAAATCCTTCAGTTTTTCCTCTATTGAGCATGGAAGTTAATACAGAAAGAAGAAAGAAATTCCTGGGATTTCTGTCAGACGCTCTAGGACACAACCACAATTTTTTTCTGTGTTATCTTTTTCTGTCTTGAAAGCAGGGATTTTATGAACTCAGGGTAAAACAGGTCTCCCGTTTTGTAAGGAGAGTTTATTCAGCATACTTCTATATTGCAGCTGCCGATCATATTTCATAGAGCTGTTAAAGCACTTAAAACCTAAAATTAGGTACTGTCTGGTAGTAAATATTTCAAATCACTCCTTGAAGAAATAAATAGAGAAATATGCAAAAAAAAAAAAAAAAGACAAAAAGACTTTTTTAAATATACCATTGAACAAAAGTAAGCTTGCTTTGCTTTTACTCAGAATAATGCAATTACAATCTAAATCGCTGATTTCAACACAGTGTGCTTTTTTCCTTCAGTCTTCTTCATCTCCTGCACTTCTGTTGTGATTTTATACTGACTTTATGTGATATCATAACCTGGTACTTTGTTCAAGCTATGTTTACTGTGGCAATGGTTGTATTAGCAGGTGTCGAATTAACTTCTAACATACCTGTACTTCCAGTGAGTGTCCTTCTGATAATAAAAACTGAAACATTTGCTGCTGGTGTGCGTGTTTCTGTATGGCTTTTTAATTGTAGAAGGTGTACATTTGCTTTTTTCCAGATTTAAGCTGTGTTAATTTACAGATTAGTATTTTTAATTTCTGCTTTTTTGTTGTGTGGTAGTTCTCTGTTTATCTTTTAATTCAACATGGGAATAGGTTTATTTGCTCATTATCATTCATTTTTAATATTGTCAGGGTTTGTAAGAAGAACACAAATATAGGGGCATCAGACTAACAGATATCTGTCGAGCTGATCAAGTATTTTTAAAGCTTTTTGAAAGTTCAGCACTAAACCAAGTCTGGTAGCAGAAACACTTGGATGCCTTTGGGTTTTACTTTGTGCTTGAGAGTCCAATATTATTTCTACTGTCTAATGCATCTATAATCTTCTTGCCATTTTTCATTAGAAAAGCAACGTTTGTGTTGTGCAAATGGAAGAAGAGTTTTGATATTTGGTCATCGATTGAGAGGTTTATCAGTAAACTTAGTATATATGCTATTTTTCTTTTTTGGATTTAAGTGTTTTGTAAATGCGTGTCCAACTTAACCTTTTCTGTCATTGAAAAGCGCTAATTGATCTTGCTAGCCCTGACATAATGGTATAGTTTGATATTTGAAACCTTTTGGCTTTGGCATAGCCCTTTAATCACCCCGTGAGATTTCAGGACATGGTTCTGCTGAAGGCATAAACTGCTACTCTTTTTAAAATTAAATAAAAATGGTTATTAAAAATAAATTATCTTTGTAGTCTTTTGAAGTCAGTAGATGTTTTACCTATCAAAGTCCTAGGCTTTACAATATACATAAAAACTTTCTGCTTTACTTATATGTATTAGGTGACATTTTAGATGTCGCTCTTCAGAAATCAGATTTTTGTGAAATAATTTTTTTGGCCAAGTCCACACTTCTGTGTTGTAATGTTATTCAATCTGTCATTAAATCAGAAGTGCTTAAAGAAACTTGGATGCACTTTGCAGTGCAAAAGCTCAGATATGAAGAGTGCTTATCTGTCAAGTAAAGAATAAAATTTATTTGAAAAGGCAATGAAACTTACATTTTTAGTCCACATTGTAAATTGTAATGCTGCTAGAAGGATTTCTTATGGGATGCCTGTAATACAGGACCTTGGTGAAAACTATTTTAAAGCAGTTTCTTCTTTTTGTCTCTAAGCCTGGGAAAGGTGTTGAATAGCTCACCAGACTTTTGTTTAATGTTAAACAGTAAAATTATTTTGATGATTGATTTTCCTATATCAAAATGCATCACTGGGCAGTTTCACTCTCAGGATTGTATATAGGGTAGTTCTCAGACTTTTGGGGCAAAATGTCAAATGCTAATGGCTGTCTGAGGAATACTAAAGTTTAAGCATTTTATTTTCAATTTGTTTAAAACTTCTTGATAAGGGAAGACTATAATGAGGAGTGGTTATCTTCAGAACTTTTGGAGGTCCATATACCAGTGAGACTAGTATATATTTGATCTTAAGCTATTAGGCTTAGATACTAGACACTAAACTTATTTAGACTGCAATTACATTGGTTTTGAAAAGAAGGGTTTTGAAGGTTTTCTATGCCTGAGTTCCTTTGGGGTTCAGTGTCCTTTTCCTATATATATATATTTCTTTTTTTTTAATTATGGTAATTTTTCATTAAGCAGCTGTCCATAGAAGTACAGTGCAGCAAGTAATCTTGCAGGACAGCGTAGGTCTGTTTAATTGGATGTAATTTAAGTTCTGTCTCTGAAGAACTTAGTCTGTCTGGGCTGACTGAATACTGTCTTTACATCAGGGTTGCCTCCTATTGTGGCTGAACTATACAATTTGACTAACTTGGAGCCACAAATTACAAAAAGACCTTCCAAAGACAATCTGCAAAACATTCGCATACAGAAGACTCGATTTTAATATAGGTGATAACTTTTTACTTATATGTTTAAGTTAATACGCACTAGTTCTTTTCGGCAACATTAACTTTTATTGCTATTGTGACATGACCCAGTATAAATTGACATTGTCAGCAGTGTAAAGAATTATTGCTGCCTTTTTTATTTTATTTTTTATTTTTATTTTTAATTGGGTAGATGTAGCAAGTAACTAGTCAACTCTTGACACGTATATAATTAAACCACAAAACCCTACATTAAAATATCCTGAAGGGTCTGATTTGGACCACAAAAGTAAAAGAAATACAGAGCTGAGTTTGCAACTTTTCAAATAATTCTCCTTTATGACTGTGTGTATATAACTATTGAAATCAATGCTGGTGCATGAGGTAATTGGAAACTTAACTTGATGTTTTGTGCCAGATCCTTAGCTGTTGCAAATTGGAGTAGGAATGTTGAAATTACTGGAGTGGTCTCACGTTATGCCAGATGAGTATCTAGTCCTCTATTCTTAGTGCAGTCTGGGTTTTTTGTGCTTTTTGGGGGGGGTCGGAGGGCAGGGGGAGGGTGGCGGAGGGGAGTGGGTATTATAGTATACTTTATGTGTGTGAGATCGCATCCACAGAGTGATCCTGCAATACTTAGAAAAAGCAAAGGAGGGTTAAGTATAAATGCCTGTATCATATATTCATGTTTTCTTCCATTTGGAGACATTTTCATACTCCTATGATTCTAATACATCTTTTTATTTTTTACAGCATTTTATAAATGACCACAGAAATGCCTTTTACAGTGGTAGTATTCCAGAAAACGATGCAGTTGGAAACATTGTTAATTGATTGTATTGTTTTATTTTCTTTCAGGCAACTTTGTTGCTCATAGAAGTCAGGTTGTGAATACCAAGCCTATTCAATGAAAGATGTGAAGTCAGTTTACTGTGTTAAATCCACCTGAACGTTTCTTTTTATTTATTTTAGTATGCTCCTAGAGGATCACAGCAAATGAAGTTCATCTTGCTCCCAAGTGAAAGCAGCTAAACCAGCCTCTGTACGCTCCAGTTTATGCGTCATGCTGTTTGTGAGGTCTTTCTTCCAGTTCTCCTAAGTGTCGCAGCGTAGACATGGTTTCACAAAACCAGGCACAGCTCAAGCAGCTTATGCACATTTCCTCTGCCAAGTTCTAGCAATGCACTTCAGACTCAACCTCATGTTCCCGTTCTGCTCTTCTTAATGCAGAAAACTAGGGAGCTGGAAACTAATAGAATTGAACAATACAGAGGTTTCACAAACACCGTAATTCTATCTTGGGAAAGGGCCTCCAAAATAAAATACCCAGGTTATACCCCAAGGCAAGATTTGAAACTGTGGTAGGCTTCCCAAGTGGAAAGATTAAAGTACTTTTCCACTCAGCACTTTTCCACCTATTTTTATGTTTATTCTAATCTGGTGTGATAGAAGGAGCTGGTGTAATGTTCACATTAATTTTGTTCAGTTGAGTGCTCCTTCAGAGAAGTAATTTTTGTGTTCAAAGCACCATTCAAGTGCTGAACTCACTGTGCAGCAGTATGGCTGGGAGTTACCTGCAGTAAGAGGATAGGGTCTTTCAGTTAAAATGGCCAGCTGATGTTTCCTAGTCATTTATGATAGTTCTTTAGCTATGATTCAGCTTCAGATTTTCCAACTTTCTGATTAAACTATAGTCTAATTTCTCCAAGGACAAGCTGAAGAGTCAGATTCTGGTGAAACTACCAAGCTTTCTGGGGTCTTGCTTAGCTCTGCATTGAAGGAAATCCAAGATTAGGATTACTTCTCAAGAGATGCTATCAGAATGGAACTAAGCCTGCAGCAGTTAGACTGTAAAGTCTATAGGAAGAGGGCCGTCATTTTACTCTGTTTTTACATAGTTTCCTAGGGGCATTTGTTCATATAAATAATAGCAGCAGAAATCTGTGTGTGACTTGTTGCTGTGGGTGACCAACAGAATCTGGAGTTTCTACATCCGTACATTTTCTGTGGCAGAGGATGGAAGAATGCGAAGCTATAGTTTCATCTTTGGTGGCAGTGCTTCTTAAGCAGTCCTCACCCCTCCTCTGCTGGCCACTCATTTAAGCTGGATCTGTTCCTTGCTGTGGTTCACAAACAGCTGTGCTGGCACGAGGCAAAGGTCGGAATGAGTGGCAGCACCCGCGCTGCCGAGCCTGGCACCAACGCTGCAGAAATAGCTGCGGAACCACAGTCTCCATTACCCAATCTGCCACCTCTATTAACTGAAGTGCAGGGTCAAGTCTGCGGGATAGGTGGAATTTTTCAGAACGAAAATATTGTCTACAAAAATGATCCCTTGATCTTTACCCAAAAGGTTTTATTGAGGTGCTTTTCTTAACTAAAACTAAAGTTGCTGCAAATAATTTGCAGATATATGTGCAGGTTAGAACAGTAGAGAAAATTGTAGTGTCTTTGGAGGGGACAGCTGTGATGTTCTCAAAGGAAGGTAGGAGTTCAGATGTGATACTGGACACCAGAACTTTTCCAAGTCTGTGCACCGCTGTCCAAAAGCTAGGCTCACAGGGGACAGGCAGAGCACAACTGTACTGGGAGGAGAACATCATCACTGAGGGCTGCAGGGCTCATATTGGGCTGCATCCTTTTACCACTGTTTCCGGGCAAAGAAGTGGAATCATTTCTCAGAAGCAGCCATTACTTAACTGTCACTGTAAACAACTGCTTGTTTTATGGCAAGTATTTTTTATTAGTCTCCACTGTCACAAAGTGTTAACTTGCATGCTATCATGTTCCAAACGCCTTTTGTATGTTGTTCCCATATAACACTGAAATATGCATGCTATAGCACATCACGGCTTTATTAACACTTAAGCATGCCAAGCTAGTGGTATTATTTTTGATGTGAGTACAAGTTTGATTTCAAGAAATAAGAGTAGTGATGTAATAAAGTTCTAGGGGTTTTGAGTTGACATGATTTTTTGATTAACAAACTTAGCACAAATGAAATGGGTGAAACAGTGAACTAAAGCATAGATTTCAAAAATACTTGTTAATGAGTCTTTAAAGAGGACACTATTACAAAGAGTTTTTCAGGGGCTAGTCCTCAATTCAAAACTTATTTGTGACACAAAGATTGGTAATTTCTAGAATAAGTAATACCTTTGATTAGATCAATTGATGAGCTAATAAAAGAGATCTTTCTTCTCAGAAAAATTTCTTGTACTTCTGTTGTTAGACTGTAGTATCTAACGTATGGTGACTACACAGACTGAGGGAAGCCTAAATAATGATGAGAGCGGATTGCTAAGAGTAGTATGGCTTGTGCAGCAAACGGAGAGCAAGCAAATAATATATGTTTCACAACAAACCAGTGGTTTATTGTAAAAAACAACTGGAGGCTGTAGCAAATGATCAGGATGATATCATAGCCAAAAAAGGAGTAATAATTTGAACAAAATACTAGGCAAAGTAAGTGAGGTTACACTACCTGTGTAGATAGTATGGGTGCACCTACTCCTGGGAAGCTGTGCCCTTTTTTAGCTTTAGAAAGGAAGCTTGAAAAAAATGGAGAAGTTTCAGGTATAAGACCAGAGGAGTGATTAAACAAATGGAAAACTTGTTTTCCAGGGGATGAGCGGATTTTAGTTTACCAGAGGAAAATGTAGCATAGTTTGGTAACAGCTAATAAATATTTAAATGGGGAAAAGAAATCTGGTAACGGGTCTGTTGTTAAAGCAGTTGTTATAATTATAGCCTAGGAATACTTGTTTTTCAAAATTACTTTGTTTTGCACACTTAGTGCTGGCTTTTAGTAGAAGAGACTCACTGGTGGGATAGTGAGCTGTTCCATCAATGTCATAGTATTTCAGTTGTACATGGGGACTGCTGATGGGCCTGGAACTGAAATGAGTGCAGACAGCTCTTGTGAGGATTAACAGCATAAAAATGTAGACTGCACACCACTTCTAATATGGGTTTTAGTGTTTTCTTTTTGCTGAATCATGATGGCATATAGGAATTATGCCGCTTTTCATTCGTTGTGTTCTGATGGTTTCAGTTTAACTTGATGGCTGTGGTGCAGCAGTGTTAGGTTTGATGAGTAATAATTGTTGTTCTGTTCTCTCAGAAACTGCCTGAGCTACGTGCTAGCACCAGCAGGAGTTTCTTATTCTGGGACAGTTCTGCATTCACATTTTTTGTTTCCTGTTGTTCAGTAATTCCTTGAGAATGGAACACTTTCTCAAATGCAATATTTAGGGGCTACTGTCAACTTCAATTAAGAAAAAAGTCACATTTCTCCTCCCAAGCCAGAACCAAAGTAGCCATGTTTATTTTTGGTGGCTTTACTTTTATATTTCTTTCTGGCATTTCCAAGTGTTCAGTTGAAGAACTGTATGTGAAACACTTGCAGTTACAGGAATGGCAGCTGTCATTGCCAGGGCAATGACGCTGACAGCTGAAAAAGAAGGGCAAGCTGTGAGTTTCCTCCTTCATCAGGATGTTTCTAGGAATCAGCGAGTGTTTGAACTTCTGTGGTAACTATTATTGCATGCTCATACTGCTAGAGTACATTCTTCAAACTGTAAGATGTCCTTTAAAAACAAATAGGATTCATAGATAGTATTCTGTCATGACTTTAATTTTAACATGCAACTGGATTCTTTAGGTTAATTTATCTAGCCTTGTAAAACTGCTTGTTGTTTTTACCTGGAAGGTGTGCTCATTTTCAGGTTCTTTTAAACACTAAAACAATAAGTAGTGTTTCTGCCTCTATTATTAACTTATGCAATTTTTTGTATCACATGATTTTTTATTTTTTTTTATATGCAACAGTAATTTTTTGTGGTAGGAGAAATAACAAATACTTAATACTTTTAAGTTGATAATGTTTCTTTAAATATTCTGGCTAACTAAGCATAACCTTTTTCTTTCTGTTTTCAGTGGCTTGCTTATAAAGAACTGAAATGTTTGATTTGGTTTGCTTTCAACTATTTTCTATTAAAAAGGGGGGGGGAGGGAAGGAAAATGTCTCAGAAATTAACCAAAATATGTCATGTAGTAAAAACCCAAATATTTCCCCCTCAAAGTAACCTAATTGCTCAAAACACTGAAATGGTCAGCTAGTAGGGAAATTAAACTTTTTTTCTTTTTCTTTCTTTTTTTTTTTTTTTCTTTTTTAAATTTTAAAAGAGTATGCTTCTATCTGTGCATCTTTGCATTACTTTTTTCCCCTCGGGGACTATCTTTATTTTTGATAAGGATTGTGTGGGTTTGATCATTCCTGAGTTTGAAACACTGTTTAATTTATTTTTTGCAAATCAGTTTCCCTTTATTTTTAGAGGAACACAGTGGGATTGTATATTTACAAATTTAGGTCAGAAACAGTCTCAGCATTTGTTTTATTTGTTTCTGTCTGCAATAATCTGTAACTGATGAATCTGGAAAGAGTCAGAAGAGGTCTGTGTAGCTGCATGCCCTATCTAAGTGTGACTGAAGAGGTCTCTCACGATGGGGAAGCCCCCAAGCATCAGTGGATTCACAGCTCTGGTTTCAATCTCGGCAATTTCATGGCATATTGTACAACGCTACGATAAGGGAGAAATAGCTGAGTTTATAACTCTGTACTCTGAATTTCTTTTAAGTAATCTTTCTTATTTGTTGCACAGTGGTAGGAGCCAGTTTTAGCCATATTTGAGTACTTGTAGAATTAGTACCCAGTTTTGCAAGGAAGATGAATGCTGGACTGAAGTATTATTTTACCCGAAGTAAATGAGGTACAGTGTTTGTAGTTGTTTGCCTTTTGCGAACAAGTCTTTTTGTTTTCCTGTTTTACTACTTGAGTTGTTGTATGATGAAAATGGGACAGCAGGCACATCATTTGTCATAGACCCTTCTCATTTCTTACCTGTTTTACGTACGTAACTGATGCAGACAACTCATGGTCTGTGTTGTTCTGGTTTTTATGGGTTTGTGGGATTTTTTTGTCTGTTTTGTTTTGTTTTTTATTGATGCCTGCTTTTGACTAGTACTAAGTGGTTTTGTGGTGATGTGACTTGTTTCTAAGTTAGAAGTACCTGATGGAGAGTAGGAATATCATCTTAAATTTCTTGGATAAAATATCCACAACTGCCACCCAAGCAATGCCACCCTTCAGGAAACTCTGTTCAAGAAAGCAAACTACACAACTGACAATTATACAAGTGTTCATCAAAGGCCATGCAGAATTTGCAAGACTGTGTGTAACAAATATATAGTGACTGGTGTGAAAGCCAATTATTTGGCTTTAATTTTGAGGAGTTTTCAGTTTGGTGGCATGAGTAATTTCTGTTTTGATTATTGTGTTTAATGTCTGGCATGAATTCACGTGCTCAGAAAGGAAGATCAAAATAACAAATTATGTCTTAGTTATAGACGTGTAATTTTTTAGGAGAGGGAGAACGTAAAAGGAAACTAGATGAATGCAGAACTATAAACACATGATGAGTGTTGAAGATCCCTTTCCTGTTTTAATGTGTCTTGTAACCCAGTATGGATAATTCTATTGTCTCAAGATGTGGAAATGGCTGAACTGTGTCACCAGGAATGAACACAGCAGGGATCCTAGTAAGACCTTAAGTCTTTTGTGAATCTGATCCTTGATGTTAACAGGGTCCCAATGATGGAATACCATTCCTATTTTGGGGTATTTGGTTTTGGTTTTGGTTTGGGGTTTGTGTGTGCTAATAACATCTGATTTTTCATCTTGAAGTTTATTCATTTTAGAAGTACAGTTTCTATGTATATTAGAATATATATTATATATCCAGTTTACATATATGTTTGTTCTTACGCACATCCGTACCGAGTGCTGTGCTAGGATGAGAGTGCTGAGCAGGTGCAGAAGCGTCCCCTGCGCAGTCCCCTCCATCTAACTGGTACCATGTAGCTGTGTATCTCCTGTGAGAGCAAGGGCTCTTGGTTATAGAGAAAGCACCTGGCTCCATTTGCTTTTCAGCATATCCTGGAAATTCTTCCTGTATTACTTCCCTGTGAACAAGCAGCAGGACAATGTGTGCGGCCGCAGTAGGCAGGACATTCATCTGTGCTCAGAAGCCTACGAGAGTTGTGTGAGTCGTTGTATGAACTCCTAGAGAAATTCTGATAATTCAAAATAAGGGATAACGTATCTTTATTGAAGCAATTCACCTGCGGATACCAATCGATGTAGGCAGATGCTCAGCAGACCACAAAACCCAGCGAAGGTGGTTTCCCTCCACCAGGGGCCGCTGGACACGCTCTGAGCTCGGATCAGCCGCAGGCTGAGGGTGCCCTAGTGCCCTGTCCTCCGGCTGCAGACCAAGGGTGCCGGGTGAGGAAGGAGCTTAGCGTTTAGAAGGGGACTAACAGATGGAGAAGTGGGCCCTGGATGTGCCTCAAAGGGTTCCAGAAAGATCTAAAACTTCTCAAAGGGTAAAATTATCATCCCAGACAAGCTAAAAGTGGATAGAAACCAAATTAATAAAAAAAAGCGCCATATCTAACCCTCTAGAGATGAGGACTGAGTTAAAATAAAGAAATATTAGAAAAGGAGGAAGGGAAAGACAGGCATTCCATATTTGTCTTAATTCTCTAGCCTGTGGAGCAAGATTTGTTTCTACAATGCAATATGAGTTTTTTTCAGGAGGCTTCTTTCACTCACCTCAATATCAGGAGGTGGAGATCAGTTACCACAGCTAATCCCAAATGCACATGTGAGATTCCCAAGCCACGTCTACTTCCTGCAAAAATCATGCTAATTAAAAGGAATTTGAAAAGTGAAAGTTTGAGAGCCAGATTTCTTTTTTACATACTGTATACTTCCTCTCCACCTCCCAGGTTGCCTCCTGAAACCAGTAGAGGTCCCTGGTTAGATCATACTGTCAGAATGTCTTTGCTTGCCTTTTTAACAGTTTGTTACGTTTAAGAAATTTTAAATTTGTTCATTATTTGCTGTCTCTTGAAGTCAGATGTAAATAATAAAATTTCTTACTGTTTGGTGGAGTTTTCTTCACTGAAGAAGAACTTTTTTTTTTAGGGTTGACACTCCTTTCAAGAAAACATGGCACTTGTCTAAGAGAAAACACAAAAGCCAATGAAGCTAAAAACCAGTGATACGAATATAAATTAATTTGAAAATTAGTTAGAAATACACCGAGCAATAGCTTTTCTGAGATTGCGTTGAGCTGAGTTTTCATTTTGCCTTACAATGTAAGAAAGCTGATGTCTTCTTTTTCTACCAAAGCACAGACAGACAATGGTCTCCAGTTTTGACAAAACTCTATGATTATGATTTTGTTTATTTTAGAAGTGTTAACTTAGTATGTTTTTCTTCTTGACTTGCCTGCCAATAGTTTCACTCCAGTTTTGAAGAAACTTTATAACCGCACATCAACCTCCTTCACCATCTGGGGCATGGATCGTTCTCGTTTTCCATGTGTGATGCTATTAGGGATTGAGCAAGCAGTATGTTTTGAACTGTAGATACAAGCTAAATTGAAATTATAATAAATCAGCATTTGGTTTCTTTTTCCTTTTAACTTGGTTTATATTTTATCTTTTTCACATGAGCCTACACGTGATATACATGCAGACTGTTAGAAGAATGCTTTCCTAAGTAAGAATTATCTAATGTTAGACTGTGCCTGTTTATTACTGCCTGTAGCCTCGCTCCTGTTTCTTCAGAGAAATGAGTTTCATGGGAAACAACTAACATAAAATCATCCAATTTAGTGAGATTGCAATACATATGCATTAGTTCCTTACATTGATTCCAAAGCAATCAATTTTCTCATTACCTGCCTTGCACCTTCCACAGTATCTCAAAAGTGCTTCACTCTTCTCAGATGTTCTGTAGGAACAGTGCAAACCCAGATAGAGGCTGCCTGAGGCTGGAGTAATTCAGACTTTGGAGCCTTGTCCTCATCAGTTGCCATCTTACAGCTGCACACCCTGAATATACAGTTGCAGTTACAAGCACTAAGTACTTAGTGGAAACTAGCATAGGTTTCTGAAGTAGAGCACTAGAAATTGAGAGATTGCTCCATTTGTGACCACTTCTCACTTAACATTTTGACTCTCAACCTGTAGCTGTGATAGAAATGTGTTCTTTGTGGCTATGAGCTAATTGTGTTAACCAGAGCAGCACCCTTTTTGTTTATTGTCTAGGCTTCTTGTTGGCACATTTAAAAATGTAAATAATAATATAGTAAATTGGACTGGGATCCTGCAGCTTCTATACTATGCTGTCAGAGCATTACATAGAAGTAGGTGTTCTTCAGTTGAAATAAAATAAAAATAACCTGACAGTGTGCCCAAGAGAATTAATCACATGAATAAAATTGTTGCGGTGGAAACTGAGGACCACTTCCTCAAAATTTCATTTATGAAGATCAGCTTCTAGCAGACCAAGAGAAGACTTTCTTCCTAAAGTTTGCTTCAAAGCTAAAGGGAGGCAATTTTTTGTCTGATGTCCGAACTCCTCTTCCAGATGATGGATTCTTTTTGGAGCTCCATCTCTCCATCTGGCTGACCTGAGGGCCCAAAGCAGCTTCTGAAATACTCTTGGGAAACAGCAAGTGTTTTAAGACTGTTTTTCACCTGTGGATCCTCAAGCTTCATATTGTGTCTCAAGCTTGTGAAAGCTGCAGCACTGGATCTTATTAGACATCCCATAGAAAATGAAACTGCCTCGGTCAGTTATTTCTTGCAATCCTAATTTTCTGAAGAAATCATTGCAAGGGGAGAGATCATGTCCTTGCTGTGTTACATTTTCAGTAATTTACAAAATAATATGTAGCAAATCCTCAAGTAGCTTGTTACTTTGGGGTTTTGTTTTGTTTTGTTTTGTTTTGTTTTGTTTTTAAACTTGTGGGTGTATCTTTGGGAGGAAACACATGTTTCTCCTCATGCTTGAGTCCTGGAAGTTGCAGTTTAAATTTGATGAAGTGTTTTATTCCCCCAGATAAAAATAAATAAATAAAAAATTAAGTTTAAATGCATTTGTTGATGAGGAAAGTCAGGAATCCTTCTAATTAAGACATTTCTTAGAAAGGTAAAATTTTTATCTGGGAGCATAAAACACTTCATCAGTTTTAAACCCACATCTGCAAGGCCTGGATCAAGAGCAGAAACAGGCACTTTTCTTCATTCTGGCTTGTCTGGGAGTTTAAGACTTTTAACAACAGTTTTAAAAATAGTTAAACCCAGTTAGAAACACTTGCAATGTAATAGGGATAAGACTGCCCTCCTTCCCTCTGTTTTTAATCTGGTTCTCTTGATGGGATAAACTACAAGGTTGAATTGGTAACTGGATTATTGCCTCATAAAACAGCACGAGGTTACTATTATCCTTTAATTTTATATCTTTATTAGGGAGTAATGTTGGTCTTATTTAAGTCATTGACTTCTCTAATGTTTTTTCTCCTCTTTTACAAATTTATAAAACTAAACCCTAAAGGATTTGGTCTAAGTGCAACTGGCATAACTGCTATTATAAAAATCATTGTGTTAGCAGTTGGTTATAATCAGCCACATGAACTGGGCTCAAAATGTAGCAGGATTTAGCTGTTGATATGTATAATATTGATATAATATTAATTCTGCATTTTATTTTTAAAAGCTCAATTTCCAGTAAGAGTACTCAAATTTTCAGGCAGTGCAAAGATGAACGGCAGAGCCCTAGAAACTCTTATAATTTAGCATGTTCTTGCAAAGGATATATTTAACAAATTGTAATCTTATCTTTGTCTTGCAACTCAGTAAAGCAAGTTTAAAAATGTGTGAAGGTAAGTCTTTTTTAGAAGATGACCAATACAAGTGACATATTTAATGATGGATACATCCACCTGAATTTTGGTAGACAACACATATATTGTGGGCGAGTCAGAGGCAGTTCTAATAGGAAAACTCCTGTTGGACTTCCATAATCGGGACTAATTTAAAATATGAATACACTTTGTTTTGTAAGGAAAAATGTGAGTTGTACTTGAGCTTCTTGCAGAAAGTGTCTTTTCCAGTGACTGACAGACAGAATTAGAGCATTTAATATTTGAATGCAAGCCAGGCACTGACTTTCAGTCAGTAAACTTACGAACTAGTAAAACAATTTGTTCAGTATCTTGTATTTTAGTACTAAGTGACCGATTTTTTCCACTTACAATCATAGTAAAGCAATAACATGCAAACACTTAAAAATTTTGATTAAATTAAAGCAGATTTTATGTTTAAGTTCTTAATGGA
>WEIS01050610.1:0-11805 GCA_013389965.1 Todus mexicanus | reverse complement strand
GTGAGGGGAGGGGGGGAGGGAGGGCACCATGATGAGATTTGCAGGCAGCGAATGGGGCCGCTGGTGTCGGGCTGGGGCGAGGAACCGGCTCCACTCGCCTGCTCCCGGCCCCCGGGCCCGGCCCTTGGTGCCCGGCTCTGGTCCTGATCCCGGTCCCGGTCCTGGTCCTGGTTCTGATCCCGGCCCTGGTCCCCGTCCCGGTCCCGGGGGGTCCCCACAGAAAGTTCCTCCTTGAGAAGAGCCGGAGGCTGGGGAGGCGCCGGGCCCGGGGTGGGGGAGTCCCGCAGCTCCTCTGGCTCGGGGGGATTCGGGGGCTTGGTGAGAAGGGAGCGCGTTTGGGCTCCGCATGAAGCTTTGGGTGGTCTCCTCCTCCTCGTCCCCCCCTTAAAACATGGGCTAAGTGGGATAGATTGAGAGGCGCTCATCGAAGTCCAGCCTGCGCGCTCCTGGGTCTGCGTCAGCTCTGCCTCGGGGGTCGCTTGGCTTTGAGAAACACCAGGGGACTTGTTGCTCTGAAACCAGGTTTTGTTTGCATTTCACAGAATTAACAGGGTTGGACAAGACCATAGAGATCATCAAGTCCAACCTGTAACCTACTACCTAGACTATTACCCAATATTATCTCATCATCTAAATCTTGTCCCTGAGTACATCATCCAACCTCTTCTTGAACACCTCTAATGATGGTGACTCCACCACGACCCTGGGCAGCCTATTCCAACGGGGAATCACTCTCTCTGTAAAAAAAGTTCTTCCTAACATCTAACCTAAACCTTCCCTGGTGCAGCTTAAGACCGTGTCCTCTTGTTCTGTCATTGGTAGCCTGAGAGAAGAGACCAGCCCCCACCTGGCTATAACATCCCTTAAGGGAGTTGTAGAGGGCAATGAGGTCTCCCCTGAGCCTCCTCTTCTCCAGGCTAAACAACCCCAGCTCCCTCAGTCTCTCCTCATAGCTCCTTTCAGTGCAAGCTTCTGGGAGAATTATTTGGTGCTCTTCCTCTATTTTTTTTGTTTTCTTTTTAATGTCTTTAGGTATTTAACTTTTGCTTTACCAAACAGGGAGTTTCAGATTGGGCCAGTTGGCATACAACCATCAGCTCCGGTTAAACCCACTCGGTAGGCCTCGGCTATCATCACTTGCCACCACGGCACTCATATCGTTTGGTCCTTAACTTAACTAGAAAGGGTCGTCTGACAGCTGTACAGTAAGGGTTTTATTTATTTTTCTTTTTATTATTTTTAATACCTTTAAAAGGCACAGTGAAACGCACAGCCTGATCCTTTGAACTTTCGGTGCGTGTAAATTCTGTCAATCTCAATGAGGAAGTGTGGGTGTAATTCAGAGACTAACCATCGGCTTCACTGAATTATCATTCAGGGTACAGCCACGGAAGTTTTGTAGATAAAATGGACAAAATCATTCTGCCGTGTCAACTGGGTTAATTTACTGATAGAACAGGGTTGTTTTTTTCTGAGTCGGGATGTAAACTTGTAGTTACGGTTTGCATAGGAGTAGGGGAAAACTTCCCACGTGCATGTAACACACCCACTGCACGGTTTCTGGTACTTTCCCCTCAAGTCCCCAGTGCCAGGTGCTGAGAGTCAATGCTAAAAGAGACAAACTGCAAATCAAATTTCTTCCCATGTGATACTTATAGCTGGTTTGTAGGATTTCCTCTGCATTTTACTACCCATCTGATGTAAAACTGATCATAAATACGTTCTAGCATATACGAATATTAGTTGGTGATGACAAAACCATTTGTTAATAGACCAAACGAGCCTATGCAAGGAGTTCTAGTAACATCTTCACTACCCTTTGTCCATCCCCAACTCAGCTAATTTTATATGGGATACAGAGATCCTTGATACCTTTTGAAATACCTACTGCTACTGTAAGGTGAAAGGAGAATTACCATAAATAATTGTTAGGTTGTTAAAATAGGCTGCTGGGTAACTGACTACATGCTTATAAAGCTGTCCTGCCTAGAAAATAAAATGCTGAACTGGGAATCCCAGTCATTTTACTGTTGAGTGACCTTTGGTGTGTTGCTCCTCCTCACCGTGTCTCTCTATCCTGATCAGTACGGTAAGTGCACATAGCTATTCCCGTATGAAAGGTGCTTTGAAGGTTTTGTGGTGAACACATTACAGAAGAGAAAAGGCAATTAGCGGCTGCCCGTTTTCGGGATGTACAATTAGCGTCACGCACTGAGAGAAGGGTCCCTGTGTTCAGCCTGCAGCAGGGACCTTCAGCCGCCCTTAGTACCTTCTGTGGGGCCCAGCATGGTGTGTGCTGAGGTTCTGTCTCTCCCCGTCACCTGGTGTGTGTGATGGAGGAGACTTGCTGCAGTGCTCCGCTGGTGTTTCGCGAGCATGGTCAACGAGGGTAGGTGAGGTGCCTTTGACAGCCTGGCTGTCTGTTCACATAAGCACGTGATAGGTGAAGAAGTCTTAAAAGCTGGGACATTTTCCCTGAACTTGAGCAACTTTCAGCTGACGGTACTGGGCTGCTTAGTGCTTGTGAAACTTTTCCAAAGTTCTCTCTTGGGTAGTTTTCTTTCCATTGTGATGTTACACGCATAAATACCCGTTAGATAAGCTAGTGAGCGGGACCTAGGATGTTATTTCACCTCACAGTGAAGCTTGCATTATAGCTGGCAAAGTCCTGTTCCCTTCCTCCAAGGATGAAGTTTTCTACCCCTTCCATTAACTGTCCCTGGTTCTTTGGTGAGCCGTTTCTAGGGTTTCTTTTAATGGAGGAGAAGCAGTTGCATTCAATTTTCTGCTAGTTTAGCTCCCAAAGCTGTACACTGCAGGATCAGAAAACACCAGTGCTTCGAGAGCGTGCTGCTGAAGAGCATTTGCCCATCATGGCCCAGTTTGGCGTAGCTGTAAAGTCAGCCGGCACTTCTTGAGCGCAGCAGTGTTAGCTATGGGTACCCAGGCACTTGCTCTGGGCTGAGTGCAGGATGGAAACGACAAGCTGCCCAGCGTCTCCTTGAGGGATAAGAGCACACACTAGGTTCATTAATTTGCTTGTGAGCCTACGATGACTTGTTCATCCAGCCAAAACTCCAATCAGAGCTAAACCCAAATTTGTAGGAGTTTGTTTTCTCCAATGCTAAGAATAAACAGTAGAAAAGTGTGAGCTACTCTGAAAGGTAACCAGCGTGGAGTAATGTGTTTGGATTGTAAATAGTAACATACAATTTGTTAAGAAATACTAATGCAGGTGATGTAGGACTGAGAAATCTCAGTGTAGTGAGGAGATTGATTAAACGTTATTGTTCATCACTGCACACAGAGAACTGAACTTTTCAAGTAGATTGTATCAAGACAGTGATTTCCCTGGTGGATTTATCATTTGTGTTTCTTCTTTCCTTGAGAAAGGGCATTATTCTGGTCATTTATTTTTCCCCCCCTCTTTCTGTGTGAAAACGAGTGCGTCTCAACAACATGCCCTGCAAATGCTTACTCCGAAGTAATCTGACATCCTTTGAAATTCCTTTGAGCCAAGACCGTTTCATGCCCGGGTGCTGTGCACCTTGGAAACTGGGTACAGCTGCTGAATAACCATTGTGCTTATGAGTCATGGGTGGAAGGGATGTTGTAGCCAGGTAGGGGTTAGTCTCTTCTCTCAGGCTACCAATGACAGAACGAGAGGACACGGTCTTAAGCTGCATCAGGGGAGGTTTAAGCTGGATGTTAGGAAGAACTTTTTTACAGAGAGAGTGATTCCCCGTTGGAATAGGCTGCCCAGGGAGGTGGTGGAGTCACCGTCTTTGGATGTGTTCAAGAAGAGGCTGGACGATGTGCTCAGGGACAAGATTTAAATGATTAGATGATGAGGTGATATTGGGTAATAGGTTGGTGATAGGCTAGGTAATAGGTTACAGGTTGGACTTGATGATCTCTATGGTCTTTTCCAACCTTGTTAATTCTGTGATTCTGTGATTCTGTGAAGGGGGACCAAGGCAGCTGAGTTCTAGCCTAGCAGGGGCATTTTGAACCGGTAGTGGAGACAGGGTTATGGTGTTTTGTAGCAGTGGAGGAGCTGTGTTGAACACCCCTCAGCATTATTTTTTTGTTTTCTTTCACTCCAAGGTGTAACGAGAGGGAATGTTCTGCTGAGGGAGTCTGTCTGCTCTTAACCTTTGCTAACATCTTCCTTTAAGCTATTAGATCAGGTGCTGGCATTGCCAGCTACCTTCTTTCACTGTCTTGCTGTCTCTTTTGAGATTTACTGCAGTGTTGCTTATTTATCATCTTAGACTGAATTACTGTATTTCACTGTATCTTCTGAATGTGGAAACACCACAGATGCCCAGCATCATCTTTCAAGCATGTTGTTCCTCTTACCAAGATGAATTTACTATTGTGAAATCTGCCTTTCTAGATACACATCACTTGTGTGTAAGTTATATGTAGTATACATAAACAGTTTGTGTTTAAATACACAATTTATATTCCTTCTATCAGCTGCTGAATGATGAGCAGGGAAGAAGTAGTAACTGTTCTTGAGATCTCCAGTTATATGAGCCTTCTAATTGTAAATTGATCTCACTAATAATTTTGTGTTGCTTTCATGAAAACTTCCTCTCTCATACTATTTATATCTGTATAAGTATCTGGGACAAAACAAAGCAGTCTGAGGTTTTCTGTGGTGTGGACTGGATGCTGGTATGGGGGCATTTATTCAAGGAGAACAGTTGTCCCAGCTTTGTGTGCCCACGTGGTGTCAGTCCCAAAGAGGTCCGGGATATATCAAGTGATCTGGCTATAGAGTCAGAAGTGAAGACTGTGACACAGTGAAGCTGCCACACATGAGCCATGATTGGACATGAATTTTAGGTGTTTGAAATGAAATTATTTCTCTGACCTCTAAGTAGGCAGCAGCATCTCTCTCACCATGGTGGATACTCACTGATGGGGCTCTTTCCATTTGAGGTGGGCTATGGACTTGTTAAATCCTGGTAGCAGGGAAGAAATGGCTGCTGCTCTCTCCGAGTGTTTGTATACTGATTTACTCCTTTCTGGGAGGTATATTTTCACTGAGACTCAGACCTGGGCCCTTGTCAGACTGTAGGACACAAATGCTCTATTTCATTCTTGGTTCACCATTCTTTGCTGTGCGTAGAACAGGCTAAAACCCGCTGCGTGCATCCAGCTGCAACACACGAGGGCTTCTTTTGATATAAACGGCACTCTGCAGATACTGCTTTCTAGATCTTTTGACAGATACTCTTCATCAGGAAGCTTTTTTAATTGCCTATGAATCACCGTAAATACCTGTGTCTGTGGTAAATTCCTGGTCATTGTTGAGGCACTCATAGCTTGAATCCCCATAACTTTCTGAAAGTGAAACTTCAGACTTCTATGGGCAGGCTTTCTCAGCCAGTAGTGTTCAGTACACTGAAAAGATGGTCTAGTTTGAATTTCTCTGGTCCATTGTTCCTTTGCCACTCTCAGAAATCTCGTGTGTCTATCTCTGTAAATCTGAAGAGTTGCAAAATGCTGTTGCTTCCTCAAAGGAAGGGCTCTGCTGTGTGGGACTCTGGAGCCTCTGAGTGAAGTCAGACTTTAGATGAAGGAGAAAGCCAACCCTGCTGATTACCAAGGTGCTGCATGGAGGTGCTTCCCTTGGATTTGAATCTGAAAATGCGTATTCAGCTGTTCTGAAAAAATGACTAGTCATGTGCGCTGCTTAGGCTCGTTTGGGAATTCTGTAGCGAGTTTTCCAGGCCAGGGGCTGTCTCTCAGGGCTTGTACCACACCTAGAAGAATGGGATTCAGCATGCTAAAAAGAGGCAAAGTGTTTTATTTTAACATCAAATGTATTAACAATTATATTCTTCAGCATACTTCTATTTACGGATAAAATGTATGGTTGATCTGTATTGTTTTGAATATATATATCACTGATAACCTGCAATTTTTCTTAAGCTGTATGCTTTACTTAAGCTTTTTTGTCGTCTCTTTTGCATGCCTTCAAGGTGGTTTGGTTGGAAATGAATTCTCATTAAGCAAAATGACATGATCTCCAATTAAGCCCAAGACAATTTTACATTCGAAAGGACATTTTTAAATTCCATTTAAAGCATTGCTCAGAACATTTTTACATACAGCGTACCTCTTGGCACTGTTTCCTAAGTGTCTGCCCATTACAATTCGGGGTATAATGACATGCAAAGAGACAGCCAGTCTGTCCCCACAGTCTCCATTGCAGCTGTCTGGGTTTCTTTTGCTGTAGATTAGGTATTTTGGGAAATTCATCACAGTGGCTCTAGGTGATGAGCAGAATGGATGGAGAAGGGTAATTTTGTGGAAGCTGGATGTGAATTGAGGTTCTCGGTAGCTGTACAGTCGGGTGGTTTTTGTATACCTATCCATAGGTGTATTTACAGTGTCAAATGCCAGGCTGCAGCAATACCCAAAGGTGAAGGGGAGCCTGGAGAAGAGCATCAGCCTTAAGACTGGAAAGCACTGACAGCAAGTTGGCAGAGCTAACTTTAAACGAGCTGCTACTTTGCAAAGGCAGTTCAGAAACACAATCGATGAGTATGCCTTGAAATCCGTGTTGTGGTCCCTGCGTGGCCTCCTGTGCTTGGAGAGCTTATTTAAAGTTAGCTTGGTTATGTCTGTGCTATAGAGAGGTCTGCAGTGTAGTTACAACCTAATCTGGGTTGATTTGGCACCCTTTTCTCCTCTGGAATGTGCAGTTGGCTGCGCTTTTCTACCTCTTAATCGTGTTGCATGGCTATATGAACCGAAAGAATAAGAAGCTCCTCCATTACTGCTGTAAAGATGGCAATAAACATGGGAAAAGCAATTCCTTACTGAGCAGCTCAATAACTGTTTTAAAGGGGTTTGTTTGGTTTTGTTCTTTCAGTGGCTGATTGGAGAAAAAAAAAAAAAGCGCCCAAGGTATTTGGTAGTGATCATTGTGTTCATAGTGTAAATGCACTCTACTGTAAAACAAATTCTGCTCTGCTGCACCATTCTGTCAATATTTCAACCAGTAAATAGAGGTTGGGCTGAGTCCTTAAGGTAAAAATCATTTACAGAAATAACATGGCTTCCATGAGGTTATCCGAGAGGAATCTTTAGATCATAAAGCTGATCGTGCCTTTGGTTACCTTTTGGTAGATGCACAGGTTCTGGAGAGTGCTGGGTTGAGCTTGCCTTTAAACACAGAATTGGTGGGATTGGCTTAAGGCTGGCTTGAGGCCAGAAATGTTGTTCAAGGTTTAAATACGTTGATGGCCTCTGTCTAAAAAAACACAATTATTTTTTTTCTTGCTGATACAATAGTTGTACCCAAGACTGCTTTAAAGAAATTCAGGATTACCTCTCTGCCTTCTGCCTTTTTTTTTCTCCCATACATTTGACCTCTCTTCTTGTACAGCCCTCTTCAGTGTTTCCAAGAGTGTCTAGATGGCTGTATAAAAAAACGCATGCCATGGAAAGAAAAATGCTTTAGGTGAGAAGGGTGGAGACATTAATATCAGACATAGTAATGGATAGTGTAGTGTTTGAAATGAAATCTAGGAAGCCTTCCAAGAAACTTGAAGCCATTGACATTATTCATGTGTACTTTCCCCCTAAAGTTAATCAGTGTTTTCAAATATAGCCATGCAAACTCATGTGTTTCCTTTTTAACTGTATCAGAAAAAAAAATATCTTTAAATTCTTCATTTTAATATAAAATAACTCCCTGGGTATTTTTTCCTGAGTTTTGTTTATTTAATAATTGAAAATTTTCTGTTGTGATCTGTATGTGGCATAGGACCATAGAAGAATCATTAGAGGCAGGAATGATAATAGGAAGATTGAAGTAAATGTCTCGGCAGAAGGCTGACGAGAGAAACCTCAGCAGAGAAGCCTCAGCAAAAAGCAGAATTTTCTCTAGAAAATTCTCCAGAATATGACCCAGATGGAGAGACAGAGTGGCTCTCTTCTGCGGCTTGTCGGGGTGAGGGTGTTTGCAGTGGTGCGTCGGTAGCGCTGCCTCGTTGCCAGAGCTCTGATTCTCCAACCTGTGAGGTGACAGCTGCCGTATTTTCATCTGGAATTGCCAGGGCAGAGCTCTACAGGCATGTGCAGTGTAGTGCTTGTGCAGTCAGTTGTTGCATATAAATAGGTTTGTGTGTACCTGGTAAGTCTGGTGCTCACGGGAAGCATCTGACTGATCCCACATAAAATATGCGGACTGTAGGTGGATGTGCAGTGTATCCTTGGAGTATCTTCCAGAAGTGTCCGACCGAGACAGAGCGACCCCCTGCCTGTACACTGCACGTGCAATAGCCTGTGCTCACAAGAATGCCTCGGACTTGCTGTGCCTACTCATTGCAGTTGGTTGATGCGCGCGTAGCACGCACGTCTGGGATGTCCTGGTGTACAGTAGCTTGTTTGGAGCTGTGCTGTAGTAGTTCTGATGGATCTGCTGCTGCTCTTCTGGAAGTAGAGGGCAAGTGAAATCTGGGAAACATGTCTGAGAGAACTCGGGCATATGGCAGCCTTCTGCACGATCCTCTTAAGTTGTTTGCAGCTGCAGGAAATAAAAAGCCGAAATGGTCTCTGTCAGGTTCTGATCCTGCCGGTGGTGCAGCGCTCGCCTCCTGTTTTCTGGTTATGGGCAGGCAAAGAGGAACGGCTGTTGATGTTGGAGAGGGAATGGCACTGAAAAATACACCTCGAGATTTCATGGGGAAGGAGAGAATGAGCTACGACCAGTAATTACCACGGCTGATCTATGTCTTCATTCACAAGAAACGGATTCTAGATTTGCGGACTTGGTAGCTGCAGCTAAGTCCTTAGTTGTGTAATCCTTCTTCTTCTGCTTCAGGACAGAGGGCTGGTGTTTAAAAGGGGATTAATACCATACTGATGCTTTTAGCGTCCTTGAAGCAGAGTTTTTAGTTTTTATATTTTTTCTTAAAATAGGCCTTGGTTAAAACCTGCGCTTTTTCTCTCAGGTCCCCAACAGAAAATGGGTAATCGCGCAGCAGTGCAAAGGTTTGCGTGTGCAGCAGGTTACACGTGTGTGACAGCAAAACCTTCCGCTGCTTGTTCAAAAAGGCGTTCTCTTTGGTCATCTAAAACATCGTTTTCAAAGCCCCATGTTGCCCAGACCATTACGTAGCCCCACGACATGTTGAGTGCCAGTCCAGAGAATGTCCAGTCCAGAGAAGGTGGTTATTTCCAGTATATGGCGTAGGCGAAGACAACGAACGGCTGGTTTTGGTAATGAGGGAAATAGGACACAACAGGGTCCCTCTGAACGCAGTCGTCGTTGTGCAATGCTTCTACCGTGTTTTTGTGGATACAATTCGATGACTACTGGCTGCAAGACTAATGATACAACAGGGAGAAGATGGCTGTGCAGGAGTGGACATGTCATTACGACTGCTTGACAGCAGCTGTGAAGCCGGGGTAGAATGTTATAGGCCAGGCTTAGTTTACAGATCTGTTGGCTTGGACTGGTTGAATGTTGTATGCATTAGGTTGAATCAGTTACTGGTTCTGGATGGTAGTTTTACAATGATGATTCAGCATCGTTTTTGTCTTTCCTTCTAAAGGAAACAGTTTGCTTCCTGCCTCTTTCTTCAGAAACTCAGCTGTTACTGTAAATGATTGGAATTAGCTGTTCCTTAATGGCTGTTTTGAGTGAACATACCCATTGAATAAGGCTTTCCGCTACAAACCCAAGTAATTCCATAATTAGCACCTTAAAGGATCACCTTTAATGCTGCCTTCTGCAGCTTTTCTACTTAAATCTCTCATTTTTTTAATGTCTTTGCTTCACCTTTAGTCTTTCTTTATTCTCCTCCAGCTGCCAGCCGTTTCCATCTGCCCCTTTGCTGATTCATTGTTTGTCGCACGAACTGCTCTGTCTGTGCTTGGGAAGAAGAGAAAAAGACAAACTCCTTCACAGTCACTCTTTTCTTGATTTCCATTTCAACTTCTTCTCATTTTCTATTTCCATTCAGTAGCCCTCCTTTCCCCTCCCCCTTAAACCTATTTAATTTGTTCCCCTGTGATAGTGCTGATTGGCCTCTGTTGCTTTCCTGTGCTGGGGAAGGAGGCAGAAAGGACGCAATTAGCAGGAGGAGATGGCTTCTTGTAGGAGCCAAGGGAGGATCATCCTGCCCACTGCAATGCTGTAAGATCTGGTATGGAGATGATCGCTCTGGGTTGGCTGAAACAGAGTCTGTGGCATTTAGTTACTCATTAAAATGATAAGGGGACAATATTTAGTAGACAGGATTAGATCAGTGTGTTTCACTGTGATGGGTGCGTCCGTTTGTCATATGTCTTCTGCCTCTTCTGGCTCATCTGCTGTCGAATGTCGTATTTTCTATTAAGACTAGAAGTTACTGTAGCATTTAGTGGGTGTTGGTACAAGGGTTAATAAAATCAATTGTCTGGTTTTCTTTCAAATTACAGCTCCATCTCTGTTTTGTGGGGATGGCATGTCTGTCCAGGGTAATTCTACTTAAAACATACATTTATTTTTTTTCTTTGTTTGCAATTCCAGGAATGCTTTAAGGGAAGCTGGGCCACTCACAAGTTACTACACAAGAAAGCAAGTAAGTAGTTGTTCGTTCTTTCTTTTTTTGAAAAAACTATTTTAGCGTTGTTTTGAATGTGTTTTGTCCTGTGCAGCAGGCTCTAGGGGGCCTCGCTTGAGCCGCGGATTGAGCTAGATCACCTCCAGGAGGTCCATTCCAGCTTCAACTGTTCTGTGATTCTGTGTCTAATGTACTGATTTTTCCAAGATATCTGGCACTGGATTACACATATCTGAAATTTTGTCCAGTTCCTGGTAATCGAGATATCTGTATAAAATTTCAGAGACAGTGGTATAGAAATCTCTTTTTCTGTTCTCTTTTCTATTTGTATGAAGTATTCCTTGAGCTGCACTGCCAGATATATGGACAGAGAAAGAGGGGTAATGAAGTAAAGGACAAGGAGAATAATAAACCATTATCGTAAGACATTGCTAGACTTGTTCCATCTTAACATTTTGATGTCTGCTGTAGTAAAGGGCAGTAAGTAGAAAAGGTTCGTGTGAAGTCCTTGGGATTAGACACTTCAAGGCAGGCAGAGGGCAACTGTTCTGTATATTTGGGGTGTACCCCTTTGGGGGAAAATACTTTTGTGCACTGATGAAGCTATTGACAGGAGGATGTATCATAGCCAGGATTTTGCTGAGTTTAGTTGAAGGTAATAAGAATACATGTATGGCTTAGTTCTAGCTGGTAGCTCTATATTGGTAGACTTGTAGATTCTCCCTTTCTTGAGTAGCAAAAATAATCCATGAGTTTAAAGTGAAACAAACAAAACGAGAGAGTCTCCGTTGCCTCTTCTGTCCATCCCCCTGCCCATCTTCAACAAGCCCTGCTTGAAAAGGGGACGGGAGTAAAAAGTAAGTAGCATTGCAGAAATTCAGATCCGCAAGTAATTTACCTCCTCCTTTCCTACAATCCNATCCGCAAGTAATTTACCTCCTCCTTTCCTACAATCCAGGGAAACTCCCTTTTTCATGGTAAATGTTGCACAGTCAATAGGTTGGAGTAGCAGAGACTTACAAAGTAAGTTTTTCTTCTTTCTGCCTTCCCAGTGTAGAGGTCTCACGATTCACACTTAGGTTCTGTATCCTAGTACTTTGTGTCTGCACGGATATGAAACTGTCTTCGCTAGTAGTTCTAGTAATCCCCATGTGCAGTCTTAAAACGCCATTCTTTTTCTGACAGCAACTTTTTTTATTACTCCACTAACTCTATAATCTTGTCAGCTTCC
>WEIS01050602.1:0-16889 GCA_013389965.1 Todus mexicanus | reverse complement strand
GGGGGAACAGGTGGACTTGATCTGAAAGACCTCTTCCAACTGAAATTATTCTATCATTCTAAGCAGGTCCCTGTTAGGTGCAGATAGCCACCCCGTGCAGGCTGTCCCAGCAGGGATGGTGGCTTTCCGGACCAGAGTTCACAGTGTGGCTTGCTGCACGGGTGTGGGTAGGCTCAGATTTTCCCATCTCAGTCTGAGGCGTGCCAATAAGGCCATAAAAACCCAGAAATGTGACTTTCATGAGAAGAAAATGATGAATGCTGAAACAATTTTAGTTATTTAATTAGTTCCTAATTATTGCAGGCGTGCTAAATGATAGCTCAAATGCCTGAAAGTGGGAGGTGGTGGGGGAGGCAGAGAGAAGGAGACTTGGGTATTTTTTTATCTGCCGTTGCCTAGAATGGTTATGTACTGGCAGCCGCATTAGTCAGTGCCATGCTAATGATGAGCCCTTGATGGATTTTTGCTGCAATTGGCTCTATTTAAGCCTCAGGATTTTGTTCTAGTCAGAGAATCGCGTTTCTCCCAGTCACATCCCGTCTCCAAATACCCGCGGTGCTGTGTGCGTTACTTCACTACAGCTGTTTAAGCCAATTAAGAAGATGCTTTTTTGCTGCTTAGCAGGACTCAAAAATCATTTCTGTGGAGTTGGTGATTCCATTCTGCAGTTCTGAGTTTTGTCCTGGGTGTACTTTTTCTTTGAGGTATCCATCCTCTACTTTGTAGAAGTGAAGAAAAATAGTTCCTCTCTACACCTCCACAATTGTTTTGTTGCTGTGTGGACCTGGATATTACACTGGCACTCTGGTAAACACCTTCTTGTATTGTCTCGAATCACTTTTGCTTTTTTTTTAAAATGAAAAATAATTGCATATTTTTCATGCTTTTGCACTTAAAAAATTTCTCCTTCTTCACTAATGCGCATTAGTTTTGATTTTTTGAAAAAGTTCCTCTGAGGAATTGAATTCATTACTCAAATGATTTACTTGAACGTAAATTTTAGAACTATTATACCACTTGAAAGGCATTAAGTCATTTGATCTTCCTCTAAAAGCCGTGAAGTTATTGTACCAATTAGTTGATCTTGCTTGAGGTGAAAGGATCTAAGTGAGGAACGTATTAGTTCAGATTTGCACAGAATTTAACTGGTGCGAATATTAAAATTTTTAATGTACAAAGAATGCAGTTAAAATAGCTTCAAGGGAGCAGAGTTCTAAGGCAGATTCTTAAAAAAGTAACTGTCCAAAAAACTTCCTCCCCAAGAAATAGTGTTTAGAGTGTGACACCAAACCCCAAGATGAATCTGGAAGCCCTGAATGTAGCTCTCAGATAGGTCAGTGAAATTGAGATAATGGTTGTTTTTTCTCAAAAGGTGTTTATTTTGTCTTTCAGAAAATAATACCTTCTGAATAATAAAAAATCACTTGAAATCCTTTCCTAGTGCTATTGGGCTTTGAGTTTGGAGCTCCTTATTCATGGGAAGCTTGTTAGTTCCCAAATTTGTGGTTTGATTAATATATAATTTTATTAACAGGCGTTTAAACCGCTGAATCACAAATAGAAAAGCTCCTAGCAATTCCCAAAAATTGCTTGAAAAATGTGTAAAGGGTTGATTTACAGGGCAAATAATTTGAAGTGTTCTCTGATCTAGAATTCCTATGAACTTCATCAAAGCAAATACTTGGGTACGGGTCACTGACCTTCACTAATACTTGTTCTGATCTACGCAGGAACAAGTTTACTGAATCAAAAACATTGCTTAATTTATGTTCAGATTGCTAAATCGATTTCTTCATGGTCTGTGGTAGAATTATCACAGTCGTGCTTTGCATTTATAAAGCAAAAATAAGTCTTGAGGCCCTAGACTGCAATATGCAGCCCTTTTGCATGAGAAATGAACTCTCTTAACATCGCAGTGGTGGATGTTTGCTTGATCCTCAGCCTTCCACCTCTCAAATTTATGGGGTGTTCCTGCGAAGATGTTTGTTTTCGGAAATATTTGAAGTCCTGATTAGAATTGTTAATAAATGCGTGCCCTGCAGTCTGAAATTCCATGGGCGTAGAGTGAACTAAAATAGGGAACCTAATTAAGAAAAAGGACAGAGTTGGTATCTACCGGAGAAACTGCAATTTGCCTGCTCTGTGTTAATTTTGGAGATGGTTGCTGTTACTTCTACACTGTGAAACTTCTCATAGGCTGATACCAGAGGGTGCTGGAAAGCTCCTGAAGCTTCTGGGTGCTGCATATGGACTTCTGTGGATCCATTAGGGGTTGAACCACCATGGGACTACTGTGCTACTGAGTAGAATATGTGCCAAAATACCTAAATATGTAGAGTTCACCATTCTGGGGTGATACTTTTGGACAGATTTTTCCTCTGCCTTCAGCAAGGCTGATTCTGTGCTAAAGATGGATGTTTTGGAGGTGCCCACACTTTGTAGGCAGCTCTGTGCTGGTGTAGAAGGGCTTTGAGTTGCCCATGAAGTAGCAAGTGATGTGATCTGGGGTCACCTCTGCTTTCGTGAAAGGAATTCTCAAAAATGTAGCTCTGCAAGTCTTTGAGGCAGTGTCTGTGAAGGGAGGTTCCAGAATTGGCATAGCAGAAAGGAGACATGAGCAACGTGGATCTGAAATAACCCTGGAGTTCAGATTTGAAGGAGAACTTGGCCAGGAGGTTCTGATGGCAAGCCAGCTTTTCTGGGCGTGCCAAAGGCAAGCTGTTTTTGCTGGGGTTTTGGGGGCAAGTTTCTCGTCTCCTCTCCTCAACCTGTAATGCAGCAGAGCAGCACTGCAGGTCTTCATCAGCTCTTCCAGAAGCAGGTTTCCCATCTGCTGCAGGGAGCTCCTTGAACACAAGTCGGCACAGTGCTGTGTGGCAGGCATTAAATTCTGTGTTATGTTTTCCAGGGCACTGCTGGCAGGAAGCCTGAGCAATATTGTCCTAGCTGGATAGAGCGAAAGTGGAGAATAATCCTGTGTTGTGCTACATGTCTAGATAGCTTGTGCTGAACTGTTCAAGTAAATATTTGGATGTCTCTGAGAGCTCTGGAGTGGCTACAGCGCAGACTGACAGGTGCCCTGTGATCTGCTCTGGGCTACAGAACCAGAACTGCTCTGTGGTTTTGTAGAAATACTTAATGGCTTGCATTTGGCTTTCTTACGCTGCTTTTGCCACCCATCCTCCTATTTAAGAAGTCTCATGAGGCTCATGGGAAATGTGTGTGCAGCTCTTGCAGACTCCTGCAGGGAGAAGAGCTGTGTCCTTGGGGAGGCTCCTCCAGCGCAGAGCTATGAGTGATGCTCCATGTGCTGGCACAGGTACTGGTGGCTCTTGCACTGTGCTGATATCTCTTGTTTGACTTGGCCATTAGTTATGATTTGCACGACACCTGAATGGCTTAAAGTCTCCAGATCATAAATGTCACCTTAAACTTCATTGTGATTGCAAAGAGCTGGGTCAGGCCAGCCCTTCAGTGCCATGCAGCCCAGGATAAAGCATCTCTCTGGAGTCCACTCCCAGCCTCAACTGTGCTCATCCAGGAGTATCCCTATTGCTGAAATTCCTAATTATCTTCAGATTCTTAAATGTTGCTTCACTTGCTGCTGCTGCTGGTTATTCGGAGCAGCAGGAGAGTCACGGGGCTGATTTTGTGCTCCTTCCCCCAGCAAAGTCGTATTTTCTAATCTTACAGACGACACGAGGAGTGCTTGGGGAAAGAACGCACAAAATTGCAAAGGCTTTTGAGAAAAGCTTTTGCTTATAATTCAAGTAGAGGCGTATTTTCTGAGCGTAAGCTCAGAGTAAGACAGGCACAGTGTATCAATTTTGTATGCAGTTGAAGATCTAATATCCTGGTATTTATTTTAAGAATTATTATTAGTAATGTATTCTCTGCCATGCGTGTGCTCTTCCTGCTTGCAAGTCAGGCTGGAGAAGGGAAGGAAAGAATCAGTTTTGAATTAAAATCTATACTGGGCTCCAGCAAGCTCCTGGTTTAAACATTAATGAAGGTAAAGGGAGGCAAGATTAAATTTCTTTTTATATCACTTTGCTCTGTACTGATGATTCACTCCTTGTTACCTACCTTTACGTGGTATCTCTAACAAGCTGTAATCGCTGTTTGTAGGCCATTCTAAATCTTAACTAGTCTGTGATCCCCGTGGAGATGAGAAGCTTTTGCTCTGAGTGCTGGTTATCAAAGGATCTGCAGTGCAAGGTGCTGTGGACTGTTTTCATAATATTTGGATGCATGTGTCAGGACAAGAGCAAAGAGCCACAGGCTGTGCCGGGGAAATTCAGATTGGAAATTAGGAAAAAATTCCTTGTTGAAAGAGTAGCTAAACTTTGGAACGGGCTGCCCAGGGAGGCGGTGGAGTCGCTGTCCCTGGAGGTCTTCAAAAACCTAGTAGATGTGGGACTTCAGGGCATGGTCCAGTGGCCATGGAGGTGTTGGGTAGAAGGTTGGACTTGATGATATTAGAGGTCCTTGCCAACCTTTATGATGCTATGACCTGAACCCCACCTACCCCCTCCCATGGACCCAGAGAGTTTAATAAATGCTCCATCTTATGGGTAGTACCTAGAGCATTTAATAAATGCTATATCTTATGGGATGCTATTATCCTTGAAGTATTAGAAAATTTGAATGTTGAGTTACTTGGAACAATGCAGGTATTATATGTTGAATAACAGAATAAAATTTGAAGGCTTTTAGTTTGTGTAGGTGGTTATGGCTGAATAGTGAGTGTCAGGGATTGTCGGGAGGCATCTATAGCACAACTTAAAGCTGAAACCCTCTTGTATGCAGTGTCTTACAGAACCAAATTCCTGCTTGCATTGGTTTTTCGAAGCTTGTGGTAAGATGCAGTGTGTGATACCTCTCAGTGGTCCTGCATTGCCCAGCCTCTTGGGGGCTGTCACCTTCCAGCTCATGGCCACCAGAACCACCAGCTGCTGAAGGGGTGTCCTCCCTGCAGCCAAAGTGGTGCCTTGGGTACTAATCACCATTGATTTTGGTTCTGTAACTGAAGGTACTCAGTGCTTAGATGTTGTCCCCTGGGGCCTGGAGGGATCGTGGGCTTGGGGTGCTGAGCTCTGTCTTGAGCTGTGGCACAAAGCGACCTCAAGAACCTATTTCAGTAGATTTTTCTCCTGTCACAGTTGAGCAACTGTGAAAAATTATAACCTAGGTGGGGAAATGCTGGTGTATTCCTGAAGCAGAGAATAAGAGCAGAGTGAAACATCTAGCAAATAAAGAAGAAATCTAAGGCAATTTTCACTTGGCTGTGATGTGGCAGAGGGTTACACTTTTTGATATTCTGTTCAGAAGCTGCTTAACCTTAAAAGACTAAATATTGACTATTTTTTCCAAATGCAGCATATTCTCCCTAAAATAAAAGGCTATAGCAGTAGTTTTTAAAGGAAGATAGTTCTACTTAAAGTGCTTTCTGTCATCAAGGAGGAGAATTCTCAGGGTTTTAGAATAGGAAGGGCACACCTGCAAATCTGGGGTTTCTAAAACAGGCATCCCACGAGCTCCCCTATGACAATGTGGAAATTTATGGAGCGCTACCTGGGTTTCTCATCTGAAGTCCAGAAATAGTAGTGAGTGAAATCAGAGATGCAGCAATTACCTCAATTAGCTGCCGTATGGGTGAGCAGATGATACCGTGTGACGTGAGGCACCAGAGCTGCTCTCGATGTTTATACCAGACGGGACAAATCTAAATTGCCAGCATCTGTACTGGTAGGAAGCTTTCTCGAAACAGTACTGTGTGATTGATTTATTTTCTTTTTTTCTCTTGCCTGCTCAGAAAAGAAATGAAGTGGATGTTCTCTGCCTCATTAGTAGCGTCTCTTTTGGAATATGTTCTGTGTTTCTGGTTGTAAACAGAAAATGCTGATTGTCCAACTAAGCTGAGTATTAGTCGTAATCGCTACAGCTGCTACAGTCCATACACAGAGAGTCTCAGCCCTGCTCTGGATGTCAATGAAACCTCCTTGACCCCTCAATTGATAAGGAAGAGCAGACTCTGAAGAGGAGTTAAAAAAAATATCCCATGGATAATCTATTAATAGCAACAGCCACTTCTTTGTTAATTTGCTAAATGAGTCAGGGCTGTATATTTAGAAATCGTACAGCAGTCAGGCTGATCCTGAGAGCAGGTCCCTGGAGATGTAGTGCGTGCAGTGGTAACATCTAATTTGGTGATAAACCCAGCATGAGCTCAGCTGCTCGTGCTGAATTTGATTTATCCCCTTGCCCGAGCATTGTGGTCCCTTCACACGGGGTGTGCCAAGAGGGTTGCTACAGTCCAGAGACACAGGTGACTTGTGGATCTGAAAGGTGCTCCCTCTTCTGCAGCTCCTCCATCTGCTGCATTAATTGGTGTTTATTTTTTGGCAGAGTCCCTTATGTTTACCTTCACTTATAGTCATGAAGTGACTCCTTTTGCCTAAACCTATGTCGGTTTGAAAGGGTAGGAGACTGAAAGCACTGGGAGCATTGGTGTAGTAAAGCTAAGCTGAAGGGATCTTAACAGAGAAATTGGTGTTCTTAGTGCAGTGGTGGTTCTTCTCCACCTTCTGGGCTTCACTTGAAAACATTCCAAAGCAGGACCACCAAGGCTGTGAATCAAGACATTGAACAAGGGCTGTGTAGCAAACCTGAGTTTGTTCAGCCACGGGAGGGTTAAAGCCAAATCTCGTTTTATCCAAAAGGGCAAAACCCCATGGATACAGTGGAGGTGAAAGTGAAATACAGTATTTGAGAAAGAAAAGCTTGGACTGTGAAGCGTTCAGGTGAAAAGCGGAGCCTGAGTTAGGAAGGTGCTGAGCACTCCCTGGAGATAGTGTGATGTCTCCTTTTCCAGCAGAGTCAGGAGATGAGGGACCTCCTGCTCCAGCAGCAGAAGAGCAGAAGCTCATGTAGCCTGCTGTCCCTGCAACAGAGATTTACTGGGAGAAGAGAGCATTGCCTTGTCTAGTGCACATTATGTTCTTTGTGGCTCTACAGGACAAATGTAGATGTTCATATAGAGAGGTGTTTAAAGATTTTATTTTCCCTGATACCAGCAACCTGAAAATGTTTTTGCTGCTCGGATCCATTACTGACTGTCTGTAAATCTGTTTGCAGCACATTGGCTACTGAGCGCTCTACTAGATTATGTATTCCCACTGTGTAGTTGTATTTTCCCTCTGCACAATGAAGCTCCCCCCTGCCACCCCATGTTTGTTCTGAATGAGATCTGGTTCTTCATTCCAAAAGCGCTCTGCTCATCCCCAGACCCACGATTCAGCATTAATCAGGAGCCTCTAACACAAACCAGCTATTATGTCTTGGCAGGACATCTAGATGCCATCTTCTGAAAGGCGGCGTTCCCTTTCTGGGAGAGCAGGAAAGGGCTTTGTGTAAAGTAGTTGTTAAATTGCTGGAGGTTCTCATGGGTGTTTGATGTCAGACACAGCAGCTATGGGGGAGTGAAGCTGCAGGAGAGTGGGTAATGAACTGGATTTCTGATTTCGATTTTTATTTTTGTCCCTCCTAATCCAGGTAGGATTAGTAATTGTGCTTGATGACACCGTCCGCTCTCATGCGCTGACACTGGGTTGGTTGATCTTTTGGAGATGTAGTTTTTTCAGTAGAGACGTGTCTGGTGAAAAGCAATCCTGGAGCAAACAGGCTACGCTGATTTCCACGTAATAATGATTAGGCACTTCAGGTACGAAACAGAAGGACCTTTTGTTCTGCATTCAATTAACTAGCATTAGAAAGGAGGAAAACAGGCGCTGAAAGTGAACCTTGACAAACAGAACTCTTGCGTCACGTTAATGAAATGCTGTTTAAAATGGTACTCCTGAGGAAGCTTTAGAGAAGGAATGAGAAATCTGAAACAAATTTTTCCCTTCAAAGCCTGTGATTTATGCTCCGGTAAAATTAGATTTTTAGTTAAAGGAATTTGCAGTCATTAAATGGTGCCCATGAAATAAGTCTCATTTATAACCATCTGCTTTATGACTTGTGCAGAGAAGTGTTCCTCGGGCAATGCATCCTAGAACTTGAGTGTCATTTTTATCCAAATAGTTTGGTTCTCTACTAGTAGCAGTATTAAAACCTCTTTTTTTTTTTTTTTTTTTTTTTTTTACTGTAGAGTGGTATCTTATACTTCAAAGAAAGGGCTACCAAGTCGTAGCGTGTGGCACAGCTCTGTGCCTGGTGATGTCTCTTAGTGCTATATTAGATCACTAATAGAAAGGTCTTATGTTCAACGTTGCTTCAAGGAGAAGAATTAGCATCGTTTCTTCTTTTCTGCCCTACAGAAGAGAGAAATGCTTTGGCTGAGGCAAGCTAAGAAAAATGAGTCCTTGACATAGTTCCACTTCACATGACGGATGAAACCCCCAGTTGTTCTCTACCTGGAGCTGATGTCTTTGGGTGGGTCCTCTTTAAGTGCTGCTGTGATTGTAAGGTGTTTTTTCATTTCCCATTTTTATATACTCTCCCGGAATGTTGAGAGTTCTCAATGCCACTGACCTTTCCTCTGTGGAAGGGAACATTTTGAGGGACATACCAAGTGCTGTTGTTCTCCCAGGTAATAAGAAGTGATGATTTGCAGCCTCACCTCACATTTTCCCATTGCATTTCTAACAAGCTTCTCCTCTGAATCCTGCATCTGTTTTTTTGTGGTACTTTACATTCATTAGAGCTTATAATTATAAGAGGAACAGTGTAAAAGAAAGGAAACTTTGAAGACCATCCTTTGTCTTTCGTGATGTCAGTGCAGTTCTTTTCATGGAAGTACCAAAAGTGTGTTTAATACAAGTGAGCTGACACTTGGATTATTTTTTTTAATAATATGATTGTCTTTTTTTTTTTTTGCTTTTGATCAATGTAATAGTTGTAATTAGTTTTAGTGTTTCGAAGCTTTTGAACTGCAGAGAATTCAAACAGCTTGTTAGAGTGAGGGACTCCAGGGGAGCTTTAAAAGTACTCTTGCCTTTTGCATACATTACGTGTACACAGGCTTAATGGTAGCAGGCTGGATCTGGAGTTTTTTATCCTGTGCCCCACCTCTCAAACTAATATTTTGAAAAGCTTGGAGAGGTCCCTGGAGTATAACTGTCTGCGCAGCTCAGAGCTTTGTTGCCTAAAAGGATAAATGCTTTGAAGTTTGTACTAACCCTGAATGCCATTTTACATATTTCTCAGGATCACGGAGGTAGCGTCCTACAGGGAATAACAACTTGGTGTTTCTATAAGCAAATACCCATTTTTCATTTATCCTCCCTCAGTTGTCTTGGAGGGTGCCAAGGAGACCATTTCTGCTGCTCTGATCCTTCTTGGCTTTGGTGAAAGTTTTGTTTTTAAGAAAGACAGCTTGCTGGTCACTTGTCGAAAGGGAATCAAAGAATCCCNGGAGCATTTCTGTGGGCAGTAAATGAACAGGCACAACATCCCTCGTGTTTTATGTGTAATATTACATCCTCAGTTAAAACCCCTCATTCTGAATTCCCCAATGCTGTCAGATGCTCTCAGGTGAGGGAGGCAAGACCATCAGGAGTTAGCTGAGCACATACTCTTGTCAGTTCCATCAGCTGATTTATTTTTGTTTTCTTTTGTTTATCATCTTTACTTTGAAAAGCTCTTGTTTTTTCTTCTCACGTGCTATTGGTGTCTTTCGGTATTTTCAATTACCCTGTGTCCAGGCTCCCCACGCCACAGGAGAGGACTTGTGGAGATATTTCATTCAACATCTAGCACTGTACTTTCCATTGCCTAAACATGGTCTGCAGGGTGGCACTTTTCCACATTTTTTAAACAAAATAAATATAAAGTGCCAATAAAACTAGGAGGCATCAGGTGGGCCAGAAAGCTGAGATGTCTGGTGAGGCCTTGTGTTATTTTCCTACCAAAAGGAGGAGAGACATATGTTTTTGTTGTTTCATTCTTTGATAAACCGACACCTTAGAACAGCGAGCACTGAAGGAATGAAATGAGGTTCTACAAGAAACATCCACAAGAGTGAAAACCTGCCTTGGGAGATTTTGGCAGGAGTCTGGAAAGCTTGTCCCTCTTCCCTGTGTCTGTGAGGTGGAGATGACCATGATGGAGCTGGTGCTGGGGTACTTGGGGTCTTCAAAGTTTAAATTTGCACTCAGTGGGTTTAGTCCTGCATCACCCATGAGTAGATACTGTCTAGGTCAACGTGACTCCAGGCAAGATGGTCTTTTAGTCATTCCACTGCTTTCAATCCTGGTTGCAAGAAGTAACTCAGACGCTGGAAATCCTGAGTATTTGCAATTAACCCGTAAATAACATTACTGCTTGGAATGAAATATTTATTCCTCTGGAGCCTCACCATTAGCGTAAGCAGACAGCGTTGTCTGGGAGTGCAGAACCCTTGGAGACTTTAGGCAAAGTCTTTTTAAAAGAAGTTTATTAGAGATGGTCTTGATGCTTTGCGAGAAGTAGGGCAAACGATGTAGGTGTGCACAGATTGAAATGAGCCCTCAGCAGTAAGCATGGGTAGTCCGGTTGCTTTGAAATTATTCGGGTATTTGAAGAAGTCCTTGCTAAAAATACCCATAATGGCTCCTCCTTCCTCAACCCTAAGTCTTTGGTATACTAAAAAAGCTCCTGGCTGCTCCATTTTAACATCAACAGAGAGCGAGAAAAAAATTCTTTTTAAAGATATTGTGCTCTATCATGTATCTTGTCATGGAATGATGAATCATTTTAGGTGATATAGTGATCCATTAAATATCTGTGGGCAAATTGAAATGTATGCTTGTAATTACTCCTCAGTTATCGTGTAGAGCTTCATGGATGCTTCTCTGGGAAAATGACTAATATTTTTAGGGGTTTCTGTTCATTCTGCCTTTGAGCAATTGTTGTATTAAAAAAAATACCACAAAAAATTCTCTTTTTCCTTATAGGACTCCAGAAGGTTTGAAGTTACAAGAAGAAAAGGTAGGAAAAAAAATTACAGTTTTCTTTCAATGTGTGTGGTGATGTTGAGTATTCTTGCAGTTACTTTATAAAACAAGAATGAATTTACACACTTGAAAGCGTGTACTGCTGTGTAGTTTCAAAGAGGCTGCCTCATGATGCTCGCCTGACAGTTCCTAGTGTCACAGATTGTGTGGTGTTCTTTCTTTTTCAATGGAAAGTTGCTCTTTCAGCACAGAACTGCATGATGGTATTGGGGATGCAAGTCAAGGTTTGTTGGGTGCTGGCAGAGGATCTGAACTCTGACCTTGGTGCATTTCAGGAAGAAAAGGGTCCAGAGAGGACTTTTCCATGCATCAGCACCCTGCAAATCCACCGCTCTGAGCCATGCCAGTGCCCTGGAGCTCAGATCCAGCTCCTGTAAACTCTTCTGCGTTAGTAACTAATTGGCTGCTGCCGTGAGTGGCTCTTTGATGGTTCCCAGCAGCTGGGTGAGAATCGACCATCAAAGAGCTCATTCTGGTTATCATTAATTTTGATTTTGTTTAGCAGATGTTTTCCGGATCAGGCAGTTGCTGGCTTCGTCTGTCTCGGTAGAACGTGAAGCGGGTGGCTTCTGCTGTTCAACAGATTAATGCATTGCCTTGTTCTGTTCCAGCAGCTTCTTTAATTGCTTCAGGCATCCTGTGTATTGGGAAGAGGTTGTAACTACCACTGGTTTACTGCATAAATGGAAAAGGTCAGGGCCAAGGGTAACTTGTCGTCTGGGCAAATGATGGTCTCTTGGGGTTTTTTGCGTGGGTTTGTTTTTTGGTTTGTTTTTCTTTTGCTGTGAGGCAGCAGAAGGGCTTGAATAAATTAAATACATGGCTGTTGCTAAAGGTGAAATCTGTTTAGCTCGGGTTTCCAGCATGTGTGCGTGTTCAGTCAAATTTCTGCCCTTCTTCATGAAGAAATCCAGTTTTATTTGAATTCCATTCATTTCAAACTGAGGAGTCATCTTGGATTGTTCAAGATTGCTTTGAGATGCAGAAAAGCATCTTGGCATCCTGGATATGGAGGCATTTCAGTCATGCTCTAGCTCTAGAGTTGGTGGTGCAATTCATTATAGATATGAATCCAGCCTTCTGAAAATTGGCTTAATAAAATTCTGGAAGTACCTCTGGCCCTGTTTCATATATGATTTGGGTCTCCCAAGATTTACTTCCCAGTGAAAGTAACCAACACCTACAAGAACTTCAATATAGCAATTTGTGAAAGCAGGACTGAGTTTATAGATCGTGGGTTCTTGGAAAATGTCGCTTCAGAGCAATGATTAGATTTTGAGATCAATACCACTGGACATCAGATTTCCAAGCTCAGTTAGGCTGATTTCTCATTGCCTTAACAGGATGGCTGAGAGTTGACTTTCATTTGAGGGGTGAAACCATAATTTTTGTTCAGAGATGACTCAAGTATAATGAACTTCTCTGTCAGAATGCTTCTTAGATCCATGCACGGAGTGAAGAGAAGGGGACGATCGCTGGGGATTTAAGGTCTATAGATAAATTGGTCTTATGTCCAGCAACACAATCTGTGAATCACCAAGTATGTCTGAAGAGCTACAGGCTCCTCAGAAGTCAAGAAAATGCTAGCAAACATGGTGAACACATCTTGGACACAAAAGCCTGTGGATTTGCAGAGCTACCTTGGGATTTTCAGCAATGATTAAGTATCTTCCTCTCTGGAGTTAGTCCTCAATAGTTCCTGTAAAATAATGCAACAAAAACCGCCTCCTTCAACCTCTTTCATATTACAGCATGTGCAGAGCAGATAGCTCTCAGTGCTAGGAAAAACACAGGAGGATCAAAATGTTTGTTACGCACGTGAAAGGATTCATTATAAATGTTGGTATGATCTGATTTTAAGATTTGGGCCTTTTTTTTCCTAAAATGGTAATTTTATGGATGTTGCTTTTTACCTGAAGAAATCAGATGGCTGGAAAATGTTTGAGAGTAGGAGAGTTACGCTTCTCTCCTTCCCTTGGTGGAAGTTTTGACTTCCTGTTGAAAAGCTGAAAAACGTTGAGACATAGAAATATCTAAGAGGAACCACCGCAATGATGAGAGCTGCAGCAGACTTCGCTGTGCCTGCTTTTGTTATCCCACACTCATGGATGAACCAGGATAATTAAAAATGAGCTTTTGAATTGAGGAGGGGTATTTCTGACTTAGAGTTCTCAGAATTTTTTTCTTTGGACAAAGGATCTGAGCCTTTTAGATTGAAGGCAGACACTTTTCTGTCAAAGGAAACAAAGCCTTGGTTGTTGTCAAATGGTCCAGGGGCTAATGCTGACTCCTCATACTTGTTTACTTCAGCAAGTAGTCCATTTAATAGACAGCTGATGGTCAATTGTACTGGGTTCTGTTGATATTAGATGAAAGAAAAAGATGTGAAAACACTTTTCCTTTTTTTTTTCTTTTTTTCTTTAGCTGCGGGTGAGTGCAGTTAAACTGGGAAGCTTTTGGTTTCCACAATGTCAGGGCTACATATGCTGAAGAAATTTTGAAGCAGCTCCAAAGCCCATTACGGTCGATGAATGGTTTTCCTTTGACTTCTGTGGGCGCTAGATCAGCTATAATTACATGATCTTTTAATTGCTGTGGTCCAGAGGGGAGATGTTTCCCTGACTGCAGCTGGCAGCCACCTTCCACCGTGATGTATGAAGACTGATTTCCTTCTGAATTTAAAAGAAAATGGCTGCAGGTCCTTTTTGTTCTTGGAATGCCTAGCTGGTGCTCAGATATCGCCCTTTTTGACTAAAAATGATCTTTTAACCCCCAGAAAACCTCATTATGGTTGTTGATTAGAAACTACAAGAATGTTTTCCTCCATTCAGATTCAACCCATTAAGTTGAAATTTTGCTCTCAGTGGGTCATGTGTACAATTTCCATCCACATGATGCTCATGTAATAGAAAACAGAATATGGGGTGAGGTACCAGATTGTTTTACTAGATTTAAAAATAAAACTAGAAACTCAGGAAACCCACTAGGTGGTAAAGCAGCACAGGATTTGAGTATCATCTCTTTATATTAGTCTTTTTGATTTAAAAGCTGTGTAAATGTGGTGCTGAGGGACATGGCTTAGTGGTCACCTGGCAGTGCTGGGTTAATGGTTGGGCTCGACCTTAAGGATCTCTTCCAACTAAAATGATTTTGATTCTTTGAAAATTGGAGGACTAAAGGGTTTAAGGTAAATTGGAAGCAGCACTGGATCAAACTCTGAATAGAGCACCTGGGAGCATTTGGCTTGACAGTGGCAGGGTTTAATTTTAAAAATTGCTGAGTTATTACTGTGTAATGAGCGTAGATGTGTGCAATAGTTCTCTATCACTGTAAACCATACAGTTTCTGTATGTAAAAGCTGTATACATTCACATCTGTCAGGTTCCCCATGTCCAGCAGAACAAGGCCTCCAGTGGTTTCCCCAACTACTTTCGTTGCAAGAACACAGGAACTAATTCTGCAACTTTTGGAGCTGCCAAATGCTCCTGCTCCTGTTGACAGTGTGAGGCTAAAGGATGCTCTGTACTAGAATAGATTGTCTGCTGAGTCTAACTCTATGCCCAAGTGTGTGTAGAGTCACATTAAGCATAAAGAGTCAGATCTTTGGTAGATACAAATGAACAGAGCCACACTGAATTTAATGGGCTACCTTTGCTTTTTCCTGGCTGAGGATCTAGCCCAAGCACTTAAAACTTTTAATTTGTTTTTATGTTGCTCACAATCATCCATTCAACAAATTAGTGTCAAAAGATGCTTTGGGAACCATTCAGCCAAGAAATGTTCAAGCAGATTGCTTCCACTCTGTTTGACCATATAATCTTCTCGAATGAGATGCAACTCCGGATTTATTCAGACAGGTGACATCACGCTACCGTAAAGATATGAACTCGAACTATCTGCTTTGAATTAAAAGGCTGAAGCCGCTCTGAAGTCTTCACAAACTCTGTATTGAGGATGTCCTGTTTGTGTTTTGATATGTATTTATTAAGGAGGCACAATCCTGATGGTCTCAGTGTGTTTCCTGATCACAGGGAGGAGCAGGAGAATATAGCACACCCTCAAGCTTCCCACGTTGCCATAGTTTTAATGAGAAATCTCAGAGGCTGCATCAGTTAGTAGTGGAGGATCCAGCCACCAGGTTAAGAAATATTTCATCACTTGCCACTTGACATCAATTCTTACATCCTGGATGAAAAACTGACTCATGGTTATAAAATAGTAATGCCCTTTAGAAATTCTATTTGTTTCGTCCTTTCTTTTTGCCTATTTTAAATTTCCACCTATCCATGGAAAGCAAAAGGCTCGCAAAACTTGGCAGGAGTGGCAAGTTTCTCTCCTCAAACCCTTCACAAACACAGTGAAGTGATCAGCTGTCATTACTTTCATAGTCAATCACTTCTTAATTTCCCACCCTGTTGTTCTTTTCCTATTGCTGGAGTACAGAAAAGTTGGGCTTGTTCTTTATGAGCTGGTGAAAAGCCACCAAAAATCAGTAGCTGTGTCTGTTGCTCTTCAGCAGCAGCTGTACCCCCCAGGGTCTGGGACTATCCCAGTGACATCCAGATTATATATGATAAATATACATACTTGTATGTATATGCTGTATGTGTGTAGTCGGATGTTCAGGAACATGCTTGGCTTTATTTTCAGGGCGTGCCTTGGAAATTCAGAACGCAGGTTTTACATTAAAAATACCTCTTTTGTAGGATCACAAGTAGGAATGCTTTCTATATTTATTATACTGATTTTAACAATTACTTCAAGCAAAGGTTGGTGTCTCTGCCCATCTCAGCTGCTTTGTTTTCACAGAAATTTTTATCCTCTCTGGCTTTTCAGGGCGTATGTTGTCAGCGAATGGCAATCTGTTACCTGGGGAAGGACGTTTGACTGGGTCAGAATATTAATCTCCTGTTTAGCTCCTAGTTTTCTAAGTTTGAGAAACTGCAGTTTCTCAGCATTTTTTGCCCCTCATCCCTTATGAACGTTATTCTTCAAATACATGATGCTGTGGGGATGCCTAGTTTTGCAATGCTGACAGGGAATTAGGTAGAAATAAAGAAGGTAAAAATACTTTCAAGGAGCTGCCCAGAGGCATTTGTTTTTTTAGCTTGCATTTTATTTTGTAGTCAGACTCAGCCAAACTGGGGAGGGAAGAAGGGGCAAAATTATTTATTCCCATGTATCTGCACTAACCTCCAGCAGTGCATTGGCCTTATCTGCTGGTATGGTCCAGAAGGCTTCTTGAACTACCTCGTGTGTCGGAAACTTGAATCACTTGAGATGTTTAGAGTTTTTCAGAACCAATTCCATCATACATGAATTGCTGACTTAAAGCTTGTGACCAAAATATGCACCACGAAGCCAACTTCATCAAGGCAGCTTCTCGGAACAGTTAACAGCAAGGCAGAGCTTACAGAACACACTTCTGGCTTTGGGTTATGCAAGGATTTTAAGTCAAAAACAGGCAAAAAAAGATACAGCAACGTTGAGGGAGGTGCCAGGAAGCATGTAGTGTCCAACCTAGAAGGTAAACTCCTCCTGCTCATATTATTTGGAAACGAAGATAGATGAGCATATTTCCTGGACTTAAAAGGAGAGGGTTGGTTGTTTTTTTTTTCTGGTATGTGGCAAGTGCTGTGCCTCTCAGGGCACTTGTGGCACTGGCTGTCCCATGCCTCTGTCCCCTGGCATGGCATGTCAAGGGCATCCTTCCTGCTTTCAGGGAGAAGATCAGTCCCAACAGGTCATGGTGCTGTGCTGGTGGTGCTGCTGGAGATGGATGACTTCCTTGCCAGCTTGAATGCCAGATTTTGATGAAGACTTAATAGAGAGATTAGTTTTGTTCCGTAGGGCAGTCTCTCCCTCTCTGTTTCACTTCTCCCTCTAATCTCT
>WEIS01050601.1:0-15124 GCA_013389965.1 Todus mexicanus | reverse complement strand
AATTACTACTTTTCCTAGAAAAACTACTATAGATAATCTAATGATGAATTCCTAAATCCACAGAGAATTCATAGCTCTGTCACTAGCTCCCCTCTTTTAAAGAATTACTTAGGAAGTTTCTCTCCAAGACGTGACATTCTCGTGGCAACTAGATAAGGGTCCAGTGTAATTCATGTAAAAACTACCGAAAAACTGCTTACTCTAGCACTTCAAACAAATTGGTCTCTGATCCTTGAGCCAAATTATACTTGTATATGTCAGATTTTAAGTAGAGGGAAAGACAGAAATGATTATCTGATGCTGGTCTCAAGTTAACACCCGTTCACACTGTATAAGAGAGAGTTTCTGGTTCTGTGGTAGCACATTGTCTAAATTTCCCTGTAAGAAACAGGAGCCTCTGATCCCATTTTTATATCACAGGTATAAACTATACTTGGGAGATCAAAACAATTAGTTTTCTTATTTCATACTTACGGAAAACAAATGGTAAAACAGCTTGGTGAAATTACTGCCATTTGAAAAGAATTCTTTTTCACAAGACTTTTAGCAATTATCCTCCTGCTGGGACCTCACATTGCTATGCATCCGTACCTTCCACATCCGTAATTATGAATAAATAAATAAATAAATGCTTCTGCAATTCCAAAAATGTTGATGCGTTTTATATTTGAACTGAATTCATATTCTTTATCAAGTGTTTCTACCCCTGATTAGTTAGTGTACCAAAGTCCAAATTTGGCATACCACAAATAACTAAAAATTTAGAGGTGTTTTATTTACTTCTACACAAAGTGATGTCAATCCTACATTTGACTTCTATCATACCAATCAGCCAGTGACTGTGAGCCTTTTTAGTTCCCTAAAACCCATGAAAAACCCTCAAATGTCAAATCTGTGCTATCATACACATACTGACGAGAGATGGATACAGAGATGGAGGTAGAAATCCTACATGATACTGACAAATTAAATCAAGGGGAAAAATCAACCCTAACATTTTTCATAGAAAAGAAACCCCTAAAATTAGATTTGTACAAATAAACCCTGACTTGACAAGAACTTGGACAAATCTAGCTATAGCAGATGACATGCAGTCATGACATTCCAGATAAAAAGTTTATTTAAGAAGTGGAGAAATTTCCTTTTTTCTATTGAGTATCAAACAAATACAAGTGAGAACAACCTCTTGGGCCTTAGAAAGGATTGTTTCTATTGCTCTGTGCAGCTGTTAACTACTTTGCATGAGTATGATCACCTCTTTCCACTCGGAGATGTGCTTTCACATAATGTATCTTCTCGCTGGGTAATACGATGTGAATAATACTAGTAATACAAAAACCCAGAGAAAGTTATCGTGTGTGAACAACTTTTGAGTTAGCTTTGATAGGTTGTTGTTGTGGGTTGTTTTTTTTTTTAATTTTAAAAGCCATACTGAGAAAGAAAAATGTGAAGGAAGGAGAAAGGTAAATAACTGACAAAAAGAGGGTGGTGGTGTCATGGAGGTACAAACAGAAAGGAGGACAACAACCACTATCTCTCAGTCGGTAGTCCAAAGTTGCAGACCTATCAAATGTAACATCAAATATTGTTAATGTTGACAAAAAGTTTTTACGTACTAAGGCTGCTAGGTCATAGAGCCTAGTGATACACCCGAGGAAGAAAAGCTCAATGCAGCGATTGAAGAGGCTTCACTCGCAATATGTAATGTCAGAGGAGGGGTGGAACAGCTGTGTAGCTATGACGTATCCATGACTGCTATGTAGATGTTGTGCTGGGGCACCGGCCAGTAATTTGTATGCTTCCAGGCTCACCAACTACTACTGCCAACCTTCTCAATATCTTCAATACACCACTGTTACAATAGCTACCACAGAAGTTACCAGCTCTCTACTGCTTGCACCTACCCCACACATCTAAACACTGCAGCTATGATGGTTTTTATACTTCCAACTCTTGTACTCCAAGGAAAGAGAGACTGGAATTGGTCCACAGGTTGTTACATCTATATGATTTTAGAAGGACGGAACTGGTAACAATTTCGCTCTGACCTCTAATGTCATAAAAGCTGTCATCAAAAGATACTAAAAACAGCTACATGTGTAGCAACTGGAAATTAAGTCAAAATCCACTGACTACTGCATATGCAGTGCTCATCTAGTGCTCTCATTTTATGCTGGTTGCCGTGCTGTCATCATGCAGAAAGCACCTCAGGATGAACACAGACTTTGCTTATGAAACACATGCACACGCATGTACAGAGCCAAGCAGCCTGGTAATTGAGGCTATTACAGACTCATTAGTACACTTCAGAAAACACATCTCTGAAAATACTCCACATTGGCCTAAAACAAGATATGGAGCAACAGAATATGGTGTCAAAATGCAACAGTACTCTCTCAGCGATTGCAAAACAGCATCTCTAACAAATCTTATGCTAAAACTTAAGGTCCACTGTCCCCAGCATTTAAAAACTAATCATAGGCAGTTTGAGAAGGTTATGGTTTATGGAAAGATCTCTGTGACAGCCCGGATTGCAGAATTTCTAAACTGGAGAAATGCTGGGCTGTTATTTATGTTCAAGAGTAAAACATATATAAGCACAAAATTAAAAATAAATGCTGTACAGGCAGCATATTACTTAACATAGAAATGGAAAGTAAATTATTGGGAGGGTAATAAGGCAACAGAAAGGGGAATTCACTTATGATTTACATGTAAAATAAACACTAATTCCAATATAATAAAGTATGTTGAGTAAAAAGCCTCCCTCTTTAACTTCCAGATCCTTCAGGTCTTGTCTCAGTAAGTGCTTCTACCTCTCGTACGTGGCACTAAACATATGGAACCTCCTCTATCATCCTGACAGCAGGAAAAGACAAGAGAACCCCCAGCATGGTGGCTCCCAGGGAGGAAATGAGGGATATGCTGTATTGAAAAAAGAAAACTCAAGAAATCACTGGTATTTTCCATGCAGGCTAAGAGCTGTAGCTACAGCTGCAAGTAGAATTTCAATGAAACAACAACAAATATTATTCAATGTCCTGCTTCTCCAGCAGTGCAAAGCCTAAACCTGCCAAATGCATCCTTTTTACAACGATGCAGCAGAAGCTGCTCTGGGGATGCATTTGGTCCAGGGAAGATTTCTTTGCAGAGTACTCAGGACCAAGTATGGCAGCAAACTCTGGACCAGAGGGTACCAGGTGGTACCAGACTGCTCGACAGCAAGTTGGAGAGCAGATGCCAAGCGTCTCTGCATGTGTCCTGACTAGTGGCGGACGGAGAGGCATTACCAGCAGCCTCACAAACAGCATATTCCACATACTGGCCAGAGGGTGAGTGCTGCGCTGGTTACAGCAGCTGGGAAGGAGTGTGTGGAGAGGGGAAATAGAAATGAGGAAACATGGTAGGTCTTGCTAGCCAAAAGAGATAAACACAACACACGACACACAAATAATCACTGCAGCTTCACAGCCCACTGGAAAGCAGCACTAGCTGTGATTTCTAGATCTTTCTGTCATATCTGTAATATTCAGAAACAAGCATAATGGAAAAGATTAATTTTAGAGGCTTTCTTAAGTTTGCAATAATAACTGGGGTGCGAAGAACTAAAAACCCCCCACAAAGGACTACTGTAGGACTTATGCAAATATTTCCATCTGGGCTTAGAATAAAAATCAAAGCCCTGAACCATCCAGCAGACACTGTTTCACACACCACTAATGAAGAGAGAATTCAATTCTCCTGTTTGCTGAAATGAATACAGGGCTTGTATCTTGATGTTTTACAAGAATATGGTATGTGTGTCAAAACAAGAGTTTCACAGACAATCGCAGGAGCACTGGCAGCTTCCAGTAATGCATGACTAGATCATGACTTTTGCCCAAGACCTGAGTAAAGAACATTGAGTAGCCATGCCCCTACCTAGCAATATTTGAAATTCATACAGTAGCCGATGTGATGGCCAGGTGCCAGTCTGCCCTTAGCCTGGCCTCCTTCCCTACTAAATGGCTGATAGACACATACAGCCTTGGATGCATTTCACAGCACTACAAGTTAACCTATATCCTAACACATGCTCCGGCACCTGAACCTGCCAGATATTTTCCTGAGAAAAAGGATGGGGAGGAAGCTGAGCTGAATGGAGCCCATCCAGCACTGAGGGAGGGTGACAAAGGGACAGGTTTCCGTCACTGGGCAGCAATGGATGAGCACACGCACGTTGCTCATACAGCAGCCTGGAAACAGACAGCAAGGGCAGGATTAGAAAAGGAGGAGGGGAAAATCTGTTGTTTCACACTGGTGATAGAAGAACTGAAAAAATGGTAGGATGATAGATGACTCATAAAAGCGTTAGACTACTGCCAACAGCAGTAGATTTGGCAGCAATGCAAGATACACTGCCTCGGGAGAGTCATGCTTCAGTCCCTTCCTCCAGTGGGGAAGCGAGATGCATGAGCTCCCATCCAGGGCAGCTTCCTTCCTTCTCGCCGCAGGCTCTGTGGTACCACCCTGAGTTCCCTCTCCACAGCACGATGGTGATGCCATTAGCCTGTCTTTTCCTCCTTGGTCCCAATGCTGATATAACACTTCAAGTAGCAATATGACAGTAAATTAATAAATGTATTCCGACATTGCTAAGTTTGAAATGGTTTATAAATTCAATCTTTTCCCCTGGCCATATTATGAAAACTCTGTTTTCCTTCCTCTCTCCCTCACTAAAATCTTTTGTCTTAAATTTTTCATTTGTAGCATGTGGACTTGGGATCTCTTCCTCCTCCCTCCCAAAAAAGTGTTCAGTATAAATCAGGCAGGCATTTGGGAAATAAAGGAGATCTGAAAAATGAGAGGAGCTAAACTACTGGAGATGTGCCAAAAAAAAAACCCTGAGACAAAATTAAGGCAGTAAATACACATCGATTACTCAGGGGATACTTATAAAAGTGTTTTATCAAAGGTTACCCACTCCTAATCCTTTCTACTCTAAACCATTATACTGTCCAAATGCAATACTGTTTCAGCATTTATCTGTCTACTCTTTAAATACAAGACTACAAACTGAGTCTCCCTCACCATAGGCAAGCGACCAACCTAAACAGACCGATGCACATAAGTTCACTGCAAGAGTCACTAACAAATTTCTCAATCCTTCCTTCACCTATAAATGCAGGTTACTGAAGCAATGACACACTAGGAGACTCCCTGCAAGCTCAGGTTCCATATCTGTTAGGTCTTTGCCACAGGTTAATTAACAAAAATGTTCATTCTTACCTACACACCTTTTACTATATTTTTGTAACAGGCACTGTTTGAGCTACAGAACTCTACAAACTCCTGATACTCTGAAGACGGGTTTAAAGAAAAAATAGGCACCCAGGTGGCTTGGTTCTTCTGTACAGGTCTAGTGGTATGAGAAGGAAATATCCAGAGTGTCAGGGAGAAGAGAAGTTTTGTTTAGCTTTCAGATTCAGGAAAAGCGCAAGTCCATCTGGACTCCTTCATTCACTTGATGACTATTGTAAAAAAATGTCATCAACAAAAAAATGGTTTTGCACATATGTTTATGTGGTCTTCCATAGCCTTCTCACTGGCATTAGGAACTCCTCTCTGTAATGTGATTCATGTCCCACACCAATAGTAAAACAGAAATGGAGTCACCAGCCCAGAGAGTTCCAGCTTCAGTGGCCAAAGTTATGAAAGCTCAGTCATTGCCTTGTCTCTGAAGAAAGAATGAAATAGATATTGCAATTGAAACTGGTATGTACTCAGCACTTTGAGGCAACAGGAACATTGACATTGCTATTCTGCAAGCTCCACTCATCTTTTTATATTATTACACTTTTGTTACTTCCATTTACAGCCCAAGAAAACTCTGGATGTGACCTTCACACTGCTGGCCTTCTAGCCTTGAAAAGCTACAGTGCAGGCGATGCAGTAAAGCAAACACCCTACAGCCCAAAGTCTCGAGGACTTTCCCTATTTAACTTGTACCAAATGCCATGAGGAAGGGGAGACACAAAATACTGGTGGTATGAAGAAGGGCACCCTCATTATTGCTGCTAAAGTGAGCTGAGGCTGTACTTACAACACCAGTCAATGCTCAACACTAGAATCTCATCAGCAGATCTTGCAGTTCACGTGTGCAGTGTGTTCCCATGGGTGTTTCAAGGCCTGCCCAAGTTGCCATTTCTTTGGAGGTTTCATCCCATCTAAGACTACGTCTGACACTTTATGAGAATTTTACTATTTCACTGAGAAATTTCAGAACTACAGACATTTCAATTATCAACTCATTCCTTCCAGAAACTCATCAGAGAAGGAAATACTAAGGATAAAACGAATGAAAATAACAAAAAATATTTAGTAACTATTTAAGAGAGATATTATAGGGAATGAGATCTATGTAACTACAGCAATTATACAAATACTGACAAATGCAGACAGTTTTCCAAATTCTTGTTTCTCAAAAAGTGTTTGCTCAGTATTTCTTGAAAATAAACCAGTTTAAAATACCCACAAATAATCTAAAAAGTTCTCTGTGTCTCCACATTGAAAACTTCTTTAAAATACCAGCTGTTGTGTCTGTCAGAGTTTGACATATGTGTGGGTGCATGTGCAAACACTGCAGCATTCAGGGGCCTGGCCATGGCCCTTTCATTCAGACATTAGCTACACCACCACTCTTCCTTGCTTTTTAAATATTTCTTCTCTCAGAAGTTCAGAATTAAGCTGTCATTATATACAAAATTTGGATTATATATGATACTGCCAAACATCCAGCATGCTCCTATGCCATGTGTCATTCAGAAAGCAAGTGTATTTATAACTTTTTGATTAGACTTGCTGAACCCAATACCAGCTTTATTTGGGTTATTCTCAATGTTCTAAGCAAAGATTGAATTAAAATAGTGAGAGCAATAAACCATACATCAAGTCAAACAAGTCTAACCTCCTTACATCTAAAACCAGAAGAAACCTATAAACACAGAATTTCTGTGCTTTATACAGGGTCTCAAAAAGCACTGCCTTGCAGTGATAAAAAAATGTTTTAAATGTTTTTAGTACGTTAGCATTTGTAATGTTAGTTACTCCTCTCAATAAGAAAACTGTTCTCATATAATAATGTGAGGGAATAACAGCATAAGAACAATTGTTCCAGACTTTTCCAGTTGTTCCAGAAAAATAAATGCTCCTGAGTTGCCAATTACAAGAAAGTTTCATAAGATTGTGTTTTACAGCAGATCATGTTACCAACTGGCAAATCCTACCAACAGAATGGCAAACCTTACAAAATACGGCAAGCTATTTAGTAATAAACCTGAATTTATTCTTTGCACTCCAATGGTTCTCACAAATAAAGCACTTGGATTTTATTATCATAAATGATAAATCTGTCTTGTTTCGCACACAGAAAGCCTGTTTCACAGTATAAATAGATCCTGCGGTAACATGAGAAATACAGCTTATACTCTTAGTTGTGGTTATTTCTAATTTATAAAATATATTATAGCCAAAGCTCTCTAGATGACTCAAGCCAATTAGAAAGATTCCCAATAGATATGCATTCCCATACCAGGTATTTCATTAAAAAAATATCCTCAACCCCTTTCCAGTTTTGTTCGTTCAACCTCAGCTAAACATAACCTCTATTGCAACCTACATGTTGGGTTATAAGCATTACACAGAAGGTCTCTGTTGGGAAAAAAAGGTACAATATAGCCTCTGGAAATAAATAATGGACAGCCTAAGAACAGTAAGCATCTTCTTTGCCATATCATACGTCCCCAGTAATCATTAATACATCACAATGTTCAAGAGACAGACAGACAACTGTGTAAATAAATGGACTACTACGGACTGTATTTTGATAGCTATGTAAATGAAAAGTGCATTCACTATTTAATTAATTTAATTAAGGTACCAGCTTCTCAAATCATTGGGAGAACATCCATATGCCTATGGCTATTCATTCCCAAAGTTAGGCATTTCATTTGTTAATCTTAAAAGGACGTCATGGATCTGCAACAGCATCAAAGAGACACTGAAGCCTACACCACTCGTTTGGTGGGTCATTCCTTCCCACCACAGCATATACCCTGCTTTCAAGGGTCTCCAAAACAAAGAAAATCAGTGACGGGAGAAGAAACATGAGTCATCCTTCTCTGTGCCTCTCACCCGCAGTGTCCTTGGTAAGCACAGTGAAAAACATTCAAACCCAATCTGATTTGATAAAATGTTTTCTGCCCATTGTGCACAGGGACAGAGACTCCATAAAGCAGAAGGCAATAGAGAATATGACTCATGAATTGTGAATGAGAATGCTGAACCTCCCCTCTGTGGACAGCAAAACTTTTAATGACTTTTACCCACAAAGAAGCAGCCTTCTATTAAAATCTGTTATTCATAGACAGAGTAATGCTATATTACACCATAATGAGATCTCTATATTACATTCAGATAGCATTTAGGAAAAATTTGGTTTTGCCTTATTTAACAAATGCAATATAAACGTATTCTCAAATGCTGTTGATTGTTCGTTCACAAAATCATAGAATAATTCAGGTTGGAAGGGCTCTCAAGAGATGTCTGTACAAAGTACTACTAAAAGCAGGGTCAGCTGCAGTATCAGACCAAGTTGTCAGGGCCTTACCCAAACAGGTTTTGAAGTGTCCAAGGATGAAGAGTGGACTTCACACTGTACATTTTAAGGACAAGGATGTAAGCAAAGAGATAACTTGTGCAATCGGCTTAACAAACATTCTATCAGAAGGCAGTCAGATATGGGCTGGGGAACCAAATTTAGTCCTTTATTGATAAGGCCTGTTTCCTTCTTAATAGCCAAGTACATCTTCCATCTCTGGGAGATTCTGCCTTGCCCACTCGGTGAGTACTAAAGGTTATCTTGATCTTCTGTGTATATCAAGACAGCACTTGCTGTACATTGCCACTGACCACCCCTCAAAAACCAAAAGTTTGTCTTCAAAGAATCAGAGATTTGAGTGCAATCATCACTCATGGTACAAAAGTCCATTATGCTTTTACAAAAATATCCTATATGCAAGAATATCCTAAAATGTTAACTGTGACCAAGTAAAAAATGAGCCATACAGAAGAACAATCCGGAACTAACTGAATCCAGGCGCTGAACTAACTCCAGTCCATAAAATTTCCCCCTTTGTTCTCATACAATAATAGTATCAATAGAACCAATAAATCAGTGAGGATTAATTTGTCCAGAGATCCATTATTTTATCAATAAAGCTAGTCGTCTTAACATGAAGAGGACAGCATGAAAGCACAAGCACAAGGGGTTTGCATGTTGAATAAAGCTGCTGAAAATGTTTTTCTGTAAAACACATGCTGGCAATGTGAAATTTGATGACTTCAGCAACAAGTAACTGTAGGCAACTCTATATGAAAGATGAATCCTAGGCCTAGGGACATGGATCTTCTGAATACAAAATACCCATTTCTAAGCTCCTTCCCAAAGTGGCTGTACAGAACTTGTTTCAAGAATTCTTTCTTTATACATATCTTGTGAAGCACAGACAGCTGTATACAAAATAGTCATCAGAATGTTCTACTATTGGTTTTTCTTTAATTCCCTTGGCCTGTTCCATATATATTTTGTCTGCAGAAACTTGTATTACCACTTCTCTCTGATTTTCAGGAAGTATAATAATCTTCCTTTTCTGGAAGAACCTTCGCCCTTGCACCTTCACATTCAGTCTCTGGTAATTAATTTCCACGCTCACCCAAGCTCTACTCGCTGCCATAAGCATGTCAATCAAGAGTATCCATGAGATCACCCAAATATTTCAAATGGCTTTATGTAAGAAAATTGAGATTTACTATGAAAAAATATCTCAGAAGCCATTCACATTTGGGAACACTGCTGCAGCTCTCAACGAACTACATCTGCTCTGTCCAATTACAGTATTTTTTAAAATCCCACCTGTAAATCTGACTTTCTCTGTCCTTGACATGTATCCTCACAGTCCAGCTCAGAAGAGATGACCCACAATCTCAACCAATCTGGTCAAGGAGAAAATATTTCTTTCCAATTTAAAAAAGATTCCAGTAAATTGGGTAAATGGACATTTGGATACAAAGTTCTCTGTCTTAAGCCACAAGACAGAAGAAGCTAGAGTGTCACAGGAAGAGAGTTCTCACCCAGCACGAAACCAGTTAATTTCTGTCAGATGAACATGATCAGATGAACTAGAAGGCAACTTAAGGGGTATCTCCTCCTTCCATACTGAAACTTCACCTTCTTCCTCAACCAAGCAAAGATCAACCTTCTACCCCACAAACAAGAGCAAGTAAATTGGACAAAAGAACAAAACCTTTCTCTTCCTCCAAAATTATGTGAATCCCAGACCAGGCTTTCCCTGTGCACTTGATCATTTCAAGAATCTCCCAGTTTTGAGCTTTCACAAAGTTCAATATGCTCTTTTACAGGATCTGTGCAGTTCATACCACGCCTTGTCGCCTCTTCCATACAATTATTCTTGTTCTTTTATCTAAGTCAGGGTTTAAATACATTTGCCAAGGAAGCCAGTATTAAACTGTATCCCTAGGTGAGTTTCTAATGCTAACAGCATGCAACGGAAGTAGAAACCCACCACTTTATTGATTGTCTCCACAGAAAGGCCAAAACCTGATTTAGCGTGAATGGGACCATTTCTTACATTTAAAGGTTGTACCAGAATGAATGCTTATATTGCCTTAGCACATGATCCGGGGGGAAAAGAGGAACGCATTGCTCAAATGTATAAAGTTAAACTGAATACATGTTAAATTTATTTCAGAAGTCCCCCAAAACTGGGAAATGAATTGACTGCAGTAGGGGAAATCATCTAGGAAGGCAGCAAAACAGGAAAAGAATTCATTTTTGAAAATAAAGTCCCCTCATTAGGATATTAATTTATTTAGTCCACTTAAGCTGATCATAACTCATACCATAGAGTGGAGGGATATAAAAGCTGTAACTTCAGAGACAAAAACCCCAAACAAACCACTTTTCTTAGAATAAATGGAAAGGTATTTCTAAAGTAATAACATAAGAAAATCAGCCTAATGCTTATTTTATACTTGAATACTTTCTAATATCCAGACAACCCCAGTGTGCAAATTGGTGTAGTTCATAAAACTAATTAAGAAGACAGGATAGAACATCTAGACATTATAAACATTTTAGGCAACTGATAAAGCTTCTTCATCTTTTCTTAATAAGTAGGTTCAACTATTTTTCCACCTACAAGAACATTCTGAGCAAATATTACAGAGTAGGATCCATTTATAAACAAAATAAAGCAAAAATATGAACCCCAAAAGACAACTGCTTTTTCAGTCCATTTTAGAAAATAAGATTCAGAAGGAAATAATACAACAAGAAGACACAACAGAGGAAAGATCGCTCTGTTGCAGATCACTACACTACGACTTTATGGGGTTCCTGCCAGAAATTAGTTGCATTAAATGGAATTCATTCATAGTGATGTATTTCAGGAATGAGAGATAGAGGCTGAGAACAAGGAGGAGAAGTAATTTCTTTCATGAAGGGCCATAGGTGCTTATGATGCTTAACATCAATTCAAAAAAAGTGAAGATCAGTGTGTTTTATCTCTGATCCAGACATCCAACTCCTGCCTGCTCTCCCCCCAGCTACTGCTTAGCCTGGGAAGTAGCAAATCAAGCAGTTTAGCTGCAAAGCCGGTCAGTTCAGANCTGTCATTTCAGGTTCTTCTAAAGATTTTTAAAAGCTTGCTCCTCTATACCCACATGTTATTACTAAGAATATTCAACCACTGGAGCTGTATGATTTCTCCACAAGGACACAGTAAGTCAGTAGCAAAGTCAGGTCGAGTTTAAAGTCTTAAAGTTTAGAATGAAGTTCCTTCTACTGCAGAGTTTGGGGCATGGGGGGGTTAAAAAAAAAAAAAATCGGGATTTTTTTAAATACACCTAATCAAAAATCAGACTAATCAGACTAATTTGCATTTATTGAGCTACTGGATTGCAAATATCCGTGAATTTCAATGTCTCCTAAACATTTTTCTTCTGAGGAAGAGGCCTGTGTTTCTCCTTAACACTGAAGGTTCTGGACAAAAATAAGTACTATTCCTTTCTCTAGGTCTTCAGGTCTCCTTTTGTTCTGTCTCATGGAAACCAGTTATGACAGTATCGTTCTATTTTTGCTCCACTGAATTATCATGGGGTTTGATATGTGTTGTAAAAAGGTTTGCCATTTTTTCTGCTTTTGGACTCCCTTCATTTTTTATGATTAGGAACAAGCCTCTACTTGCCATTTTCTTTGCTTCAGTGTCTATTCTGTCTCCAAGTAGTATGTAAAATTGAAGACGTTTTCCACTGTCTCAGTCCAACACTGTCAAGACTAATTTTATAGACATTTTGCTAGCCAGCCCTAGCAAATCACAAGTTTCAAAATATCAGACCTAGATCACTTTCCATTTTCAGAATGGTACAAAAGTACAAGACCATTCTGCCATATTATCTTTTACTCCTTCAAATCTTTAAAGTATGATTCCCTATTACATGAGCTATAAATGCTAGTTGAGCTCTCAAAGAGTCATGAAGAAAAGATTTGATTGAAAAGAAACCCCACATGCACTTGCTTATGTTGAATGCTCTGCTTTTTGCCACAACGCTTTATAGCTCTTATTTTTTAATAATTATCTGTGTAAAAATAACGTAATAAAAATAGCATTGAACTAGTAATAGATTTACCATTTTCATGGAAGGCTTTCATTGTTATGGATCATGTTAAATTTACAAGACAACCCTATTTAGTAGTGATGTTTTTAAATGCATACATTGAAGTGCAATGCTCTTTTCTGTTCATAAACTAGAAGACACATTCAGAACAGGGCATTTTATTAGTAGAAGTATGTGAATACCGTAATTTATACCTATTCAGAATTTTTTTAATTGAATGGCTTTTTAATTGTAATACATGCACAATTCAGGCATAAGGAATTCAAGCACAAATATTTAGGCTGCATTATTAAATTCTCTGGGATATAAAAACATATTAAACTCTATCCCTCTAGCAGCTATTGATGACTTATCTGAGTTTAGCAAACCAACATAGATTAGTTTTTTTTCTCAAACACCCTGGCAAGGTCACTCATTTGAGAGTTGAAATGTAAATTACTTATATTACAGCAGTATCCTCTAAAGTTTTCATATTGTGCATTAGCTCCCTCTTGCTCCCTGTGTGCTATTTTAGAATTGTGAAGTCTGAAAATGTTTGTTTTCATAAAAAGACATGTTAGGACAGAACTGAGACTGATCTGGAAAATGAGTTTCCCTTAACACAATCAATGTGGGATGGGTCCTCCCATTGCCAATCCTTCTTCACCCTTGCTGTACAGAACTTTAAATTTATTAAGCAGTTAATCTTCCTTTGCTCCTCAGGGCCTCTGCCACTCTAATCTTTTGAGGTCATTGCATTTTGGCCAGGCCACAAGAGCATTCTTGGCCCATCTGGTTTTGTGTCACCAACAAATTTGATCATTGTTGAAATTGCATCAAAGAAATACCCAACAAAGAAGATGTGAAGCAGCTGCACATCAGACAGAAAGGCAATAGTTTAGAGTTTCTGTCATGAAAAGAGCTTCTGTAAATGCAGCTACCCGGAATAGGCAAACACTACTTGAAAACCAGTACAAATTTCACTCGTATAACAGATGAAGCACACCAGCATGGACTGTCCTGCAATTTGTCCCCAAAAGGCATGTATTGTGAATAAGATCTTTCCCAAAACACACACTACTATATCTAAGTTACATTGCTGGGAAAGAAACTATAAGTGTTTCATTAAATGATAAACTACAATGCGATATTCCCTATGAAAATAAAAACACATGCAAAAAGCCAAGCGGATATAAATACGCATTTGTAATAAGACCACCTTGTATAAGGTTCCTGTTCTTTGAAACAGATACTCAATTTCTTTCTCCAAAATCGCAGGCCTGAGGGAAATACTTCTCCAGTATAACTGGTATGTCTCAAGTCAACAATGGATTCAAGTTGCTAAACTTCACAGATCGTTTTTCTAACTTTCTGAGAAGTGCTCTTTCAGCTGTACTTACAAGCCAACTGATAATTAAATGACATCTGTATATTACCTATGGAGAATACAGGAAGGATTTCAGAGGTCCTATTTAGTGTTTACAAGTAAGGACTGAATTCAAATAGGATGCTGATTGACACTCACTGCACATACTGCCTTGCTCTTAGCATTTATTTCAACATGCTATTTTAAATATAAATCTAGAAGAATGACAGCAATCATTCCTATGCTAAATTGGCACTAAAATATTGTTTAATCAGAATCTCTGGATGTGAAATGTAATAGAATCTTACATACTGATTCAGTTCCCAGTATCAAACTCTTGTTGTCATGCTCTAGCCTTAATCAATATCCAGAAAGTTCTACCGGTGTAAATGGTAACCGCATTCATAATGATTTTACACTTATATCTCAACTTTCCTTCATAAAAAAATCTCCGAATTTTTCCAAACACACACACAGTTAATGGGAGAAACAGTTTATACATCACTGACAACCAAGTATTTTTTAAGAGGATGCAGGTGATATAGTCCTCCTACGTAGCAACAGGCCTGAAACTGAAGACTGCTGTACAAAATGGAGGTGGAAGATTTCAAATGACAAAAGAAAAAATAATCTTAATTTGGATGTGACACCACAGCAAAGATTCCACAGGGAGTCGGGAAACAGAAATTCATGGGAATTTTAAGAAATTTAGCATGTCCTCTGTAAGGAATTTCTTTTTTTTCCCGTTCAATAAAGGGATACCAAAAGATGCAGCTGATTTCAGTAAATCTGTGGGAAGAAGATGCCCCAACTCTGTTTAATGAGACTAACTATTGTTTTCTCCCGTATCCTATCACAGCTTTTCCTGGGCAAGGAAATATGAAATACAGCAACAGGTAAACCTAAAGACTGAGAAACCCTTTTGTCTCCCTGAGGTGTCAACAGTTAGGATTCAATTAGTCTTCCTTGCCTCTTTCCCATTCTTAGATGGTTTACATCCTACAACATAGTCTCATTCTGGAACTGGAAACACAAGGATTTGCT
>WEIS01050600.1:0-13786 GCA_013389965.1 Todus mexicanus | reverse complement strand
GCTTGCACAGCCTGGCACGTAACCACCACAAATACGCTGAACGCCTCAGAAGCATGATAACAAAAAAGTGAGTTTTACATGGCACTAAGCTAGAGATTAAAAATGTTCTGCCTGCAGAGATGCTGTTGATGCAGCCCCTGAGAGTCCATCTGCTACCAGAGACCAGGGGCTCTGCTGAGGACAAGCAACTAAAATCTCAGGTGGCCCCGGGAAGGAGAAGGCAGCAGTGGTGGCAGCTGAGTGTGTGGTCATTAAGGGCAGGACATGCCTTGGGATTTAGGATGCCTTTTTTTTTTTAATCTTCCTGTTTATAGGTTGACTGTATTTCCCCAGCGTTTGAACTCCTTCGTCATGCCATTTCTCCACTGCTCCTGACACTGAGAATTAATAAGCTTCCTCTGAGACAAATATCTTTATTTAAACAAGTTCTTGCCTTGCCCCACAGCCAGAAACCTGCCAGTAAAGGCCATTTTGCAGAAGGCAGGACATGGGCAAAGACCCTTCCCAGAAGCACCACCAAAGGCCAAGATCCTCTCCTGCTGCACTGGTGCAAAGCCCCAGTGCTAAACAAGGATTTGGAGGGCTGATCTTGGTTTTATTTTTTCCCAAAAAGCAAGCAAAAGGAGGAGGCTGAGAATGACTGAGAATCTGGCTCCAGTTTCTGGTCCTATACAAGTCACCTCAGACCTGCCGTATTTTTCCAAACCCCTGGCCTGCCCAGCTTGCCCTCCCAGCCCCCCAAACCGGTTGTGAGCAATGGAGCGAGGAGGTGGCAGCTGTGGTTTTTTCCTTTCCCTGCATTTAATTACACCGCAGCAATCTCCAAACAAGCCATTTTTCTATCAGGCCTGAAATGTTTATTTTGCTGGTCAAAACCTGAATCTGCTGCCCGTGGTATATGTGGCATCTCACATGGTTCCTTCTCTACTCGCTGTCAAGTGACTTCGTATTGCGACAGATACTGCCACAAAAGTGGGAAGTCAGATGTTTTGCCAGCTAATTAATCCATCAGTTTGCTATAGGGGCAACCTGAGAGAAATTCTGAGCAGCCCCAATGCTTAAATCCACTGTGACATCTGCAGCCAATCATGCTTACATTGCCCCATTAACTAATTACATATGTGCTAAGAAAATACCCTGTGGTTTGAGTGTGTAGGGAGCTCCTTGCAGTTTCTTCAAGGGCCACAGTCACTTGTGGAAGAAGAACGCAAACAGAGAAGATTTCTTCGGTGGAAAAGGTTTCTTCTGTGCTTGTTGCACTTACCACTTGGACTCAAAGTAGCTTGAAGAAGGTCAGGTTAGCTCAGGAGACTGGAGAGATTTAGTAGCACTGTGATGGAGTGATAAAAGAAGTTTGAATAGGTAGAGACTTTATGGAAGTCTTTTTTTCTTCTTCTTCTTTTTTTAATATCAAAGCCTTCTAAGGGATGGCAGGTTTGCATGTCACTGTTTGGAGGCCTGGCTCAGGTGCTATGCTGCTCTCTCCTGAAAGGTAAGTGATTTGCAAGCACCTACAGATATTTAGGCCACCTTGGGAGCAAAGGGAGACTTGCTTTGCTCTGCCCTGTGCACTTGGAGCATTGACCCACTCCATAGAGCAAACCACCACTCTGGTAGCACGGCCAGGAGATGTTGCTCCCAGGGAGAGCTTTCTGCTGAGTGTGCATGAAACAAGTCTTTTTTTTTAGGGTGTATTTTGGTTAAAGCCCAACACTGATATAATGCTGCGTCCTGGTGTTTGGGTCAGCTCTAACACCCGTGCTGCTCACATTGCTTTAAAGCCACTCGGTGTCCTTGCACAGAGTCACAGGTAGCGTGATCCTGTGGCTCATGATGACTCTTTCCAGGGTCATTGGATAGGATGTGGCCCTGCTATTGCAGCCAGCAGCATCTTACATAGATGTATAGAATGTCAGAGCAAAGAGGTAACTCCATAGCTGCTGTTTTGAAGCCTGGGATCTAAATGTTTTCCTCTCAAAAAGCCTCCCTCCTATGTACCATGCAAACGAACATGCACTTTATTTCCCTTCATTCATTTCCAAGAACTGCTTCTGTTGAACAGAGCACTGAGTGGTGCTTCAGTTTATTTTTACCAAGTGGCTTCAAACGCCGGAGTAGCTCAAGCCTGCTCTATCTTTGTCCTTCCTCAATCCTTGCAGCACTGTCAGGGAGGCAGATGCTTTGCAAACAGCTTTAAAGCCAGATTGGATGCCACAGAAGAGTTTGAAAGCTGAGAGGATGGTCAGGATTCACAGAACATCATGTACCATTGTACCAGGCATGAGTCTCCTGCTTTTATCTTTAGCTAGGGTTCATCTTTAAACCTATTGTTTCCCCTGAAACAAGTTGTTTATAACTTTTACTGTTGAATGGGAATGTGAGTTGCCAGCATCAGTGGGAGATCAGCAGTGTAGGGCTGGTGTGTTCCTATCCACCTTTTAGGAAGTGTCCACAGTGTCAAAGCACCAAGGTCCTCCAGCTGTATCAGCACTGGGGTGTTCCCTCTCTAGCAGCCCAGCACTCTCACCTCTGCTGGAAATGGGGCTCTTGGCTCTTTCAAGAGTGAGCCTAATGATTGGACTTAACATTCAAGGTCTTTTCCAACCCAAATGATTCTATGACGCCGTGCTCCTCCTGCACAGCAGTGGTAGAGATCCCCTTTAAACCAAGTGAAAACAAAATCCAACTGTGAGTTGCTGTTTTTCTCCTCCCCACCCGCCTAACTATTTGCTGCCTGAAGACTTCACTGCAGAGACGCTGATGAGTTTGATTTGTTACTATGTGGCACTTCATGTCAGCAGGGCTGGTAGCTTAATGAACCCACTGCTTAGCAGAGGTTCACCATGTGCTGCTCATTAGCGTGTTGCTTTCTGCTGTGGCAGCTCGAGGCGCTAATTGATCCAACGGATTTATCCTATCGATTTTTGTGTGTCTGAGCACGGGGGGAGTTGGGTCAGGTTTTGGCACAGACCCGTGAATGACACCAAAGCGATGTGTGAATGGGAAGCAGTTGCTGCACTGGTACAGACCCAGGGATATACAGATACCTGGGCTTGGATGGCAAAGACACACTGAAGCTGGTCAGAGTTGAACATGCACAGGATTATTGGTTTCTCAGTAGCCTGTGCTACTCTCTTGTGAGCTCCCTGGGCATCTTTTCATATCCTTCAAATGCTTCTTGTCTCTGGGCTGCAGCTTCCAGCTTGGGACAGCTGCTGGGAATCACAGGGAATAGCAATGTGCATCCCTGGCGAACGAAAGAGTTAACCCAGTGCTGACGTCCTTACTCCTGTAAAACATCTCTGTTTGCTGTGGATAGCTCGTGAGCTTCCTTCAGTGACAGCAAAGGCGGGTGAATGAATAGCTTTTTTATTTGCTGTGTGTGCCTGTGGGCTTGGTTAGATAAGCATCTATGTTTTCAGACATACTCCTTGTATATCTGATAAAAATTGAAGCCAGGCTTGGTGGAACTGCTCCTTCCAGGGCACATGCAGTCGGAGGCTTGCTCTTTTTTAATCTGCTAAAGTAAAACCACATTATTTGGACACCTGTAAGCTCAGTGTCACAGGTCAGGATGCTGCCAGGCTGTTTCTGCCAAGGCCCTGAGGTCAGATGCTTGCAGCTCAGCATCAGCTGGTGGAACATGTTCTAATTCAGCACCCAAAAGGCTTAATTCCCAGGTTTGTGCCATTAACAGGCCACGAGGAGTCTCGGAAAAACAGAAACCAAAGCAAAGAAATGAGGAAAAAAAAAAAAGTGAAAAGAAAAGGTAGTAAACTGGAGCAAAGCTTGGCTCAGTGCCTGGTGAGTTTGAGGAGCTCCTGCTAAGCACCAGCAACAGGTGCCAATCATGCAGAAGTTCCTTTTTTCTGCTAAGGGTGATGAAAAAATCCTGATTTTGGGCTCTGCCAAGGACAGGATGTGAATTGTCTTATGAGGATTAAACTTTCAGGAATAAAACCCCCTCTCTTCTAAGAAAAGCTGTGCACTTCCCTTGTAATGCAGGTAATTAGAGACAAAACTCTGGGCAGCCAGTTCCAGTCTCAGCATGAGAAGCAGAGGGAGGCAAAATTGATGCCTTTGCTATGATTTGGATTCGATCTTTCGCATGTAGCTCCAGATTAAGTTATATTTTCCTGATAGGATTATCAGTCTAGCCCTTTATTTCCCACTGTACAATCTTTCCAAAACTGCTCAGCTTCTGATCCTGTGCATTTACTTATTTGGTCAGCACAGAACATACTTTTGACTAGAGGCCAGTGACTTTTCCCTTTGACATGGAGGAAATTCGGACTTCACCTCGATTACAGAGTCTTTTTTTCACTTGTCTGCTTTATTGCGTTCTGGAGATTTGATCCTCCTCTGGAGTCACTTGGGCCATTTCCAAGGGATACAGTTGGATTCCCCACTTCTTTGTTTCTCCTTCCAAGATGGAATGGACTTTTATGGAGCATAAAATCAAAACACAAGCTATCACTTGCATTTGCTACACAACTCTTCCTGTGCGTTGGTGGAGGTACTCTCTGAGGGGTTTTGGAGCCATACGATGTGTGGGATGGTGAAATGAGGGTAAAAGAAGGACTCATGAGATAGAGTGACGAGAGGAGATGATATCCGTGCTCCAAATACCCTGAAAAACACTGGACAAAGTTCAGCAGAGCATTGTGGGGCTTGTGTCCCCCACCTTACCTCACCTCACTCCCTGAAGTGACATCAGCAGCCTATCTCTGAAGGTGGCAGATGTCCCCTGTGTGACAAGGTCAGCTCTCCTCTGGGGGGAGGAGGAAGGGGTGCTGCTGGTGGCCCTGGGTGCAGGCAGCATGTGGCTCGAGGAGGAGGGTGCTGCGACAAACAACGGCTGCTCCGAGCATAGCACAGAAGCCATCTCATGTAAATGGAATTTTGCACTAATTTATGTTAACAAGCTTATAAAGAGAGCTTCCACATCTCCTTTAGAGACAGGAGAAGCAATAAGAGATGCAGCAGCGGGGGGGAATATGCATGAGCCGCGCCACGGGTGTGACTGGGGAGGTGTCTACACGGTAGGATCCCTGGGAGGCAGAAGAGCTGCAGTCCCTTTGCAACAACAGCCGGGTGCTGGGGGGGTTTGCTCTCCCCTGCCTGCTTCTATCCTCTGCAGTCTGAGCTGCGAACCAGGCACTTGGGAACAGAAATCCGAATTTTAGAAGTCACGTCTGGAAAATAAGGAAGCTGCTTTTTAAGGATTCATGTCTGAGATGAGGCATTGCTGCCTTGCCAAGGGATGTGTTCTTAGTTCATAAATAACTCAAGGAGATTACACCTTATTATATACCTGGCTTGTCGGTATGAAACTTTTCGCGTGGTGAAGCCAGGACCAGATGCAAGCCGAGGAAAGTTGTATAACACACCGTGTCGCTCAGAGGTAAGAGGAAGTGCCAAGTAGAAAACTCATCTGAGAAAACCAAAGCCCATCAAGCACTTAATAGGCAAGTCGATACAACACCGAAAGTCAAAGCTTCCTTGTAACCTCCCTGCCGTAATTCCCTGAGCACCCATCCCTTTCGCACTGGCTGGCGTCACACGGACGCTGATCATTCACCAGGAAGAGCTGAGCAGTTGCTGAAGGTACACAAATGATGACAGCAGATCCCCAAAATGCCTTTGATCCCCAATCTGTGTTTAGCTTAGGGAGTTTCTTCCTCGGCTCAGCGGTATTCAAGTGGCATCACTCATGCTGGTGGTTCACAAAGTAGTTGTGGGCAAGCAGCCTGGCCCTAGGACGTTTGCAAAATAACGAGCGACTGTGCTGAAAACATTTCCTGCTTCAGCTCTGCGCACTCCAACCAGCAAAGTTCCTGTCTGGGAGTAATTTGGAGGAGCTCTGCTAGCAAGTGCAAAATCAATGCAAATGTGGAACTCCTTGAGACTTAATTGCAGGGGAGCATCTGTTTACATTTCGGGCTCCAAAAGGCACGACTGGAAAGTTTTCAGTCTGCAAAGGCGGCGTGTGACTGAGTGAAGCTTTCAGAAGAATATGCTCTCATTCACCAGTTTCATACGGTTGCATCTATTCAGCCACTAGTCAGAACCATCCTGTTGCAACCACAACCGTGGGTGTGTCTCTAAGAGCCTCCATTGAGCTCCTCATCGCCGTCTCTAAAGCAATCATTCTGATCACTCTCTGCTTAGTAGTTATGGCTGAGTGACACATTTTCAGCTTTGGAAAATGAGCTGCCTGGCCCAGCTTCCCTATGCATAAATCTCTCATATACATACATAGACGCACATATTTACCAGCTTTCATGTGCTAAATGGTTTCTAAACTCCTGCCTGTCAAGAAGCTGCTGTGTGATCTGCCAGCAGGATTCCTGTCTGATGGCTGCGTGACGTGTGCCAACAGCTCCCTCTGGGTTTTTTGTCTAAGATTTACTTTGGTTACAGAAAAATCAAGGGATGTTTTTGTTCTCAGAAGTAGTTTTGGCAACTAACTGCACAGAGAATGACCCATATTCACAGCCTGGTTGCCCAGTCTCTAGACAGCAACTCGTCCAGGCCAGCACAACCTGGGTGATGAGACAAGCTCCGTAATGGAAACGATTGTGCCTTTGTGTCTGGGAAATCAAAGTGTCATCCTTTGAAACGCAGCATTTATTTCAGAAAGAGCATCTCTAGCAGAGATCAGCTGTAGCTTTCCAGGGCACCATGGAGACATCCAGTTGCATAACCCTGACAGTCACTGGGAGACGATCCGCTGGAAAGCGCCACAAATTCCCCCTCTCAAGCTAAACACAAAGCATCAATGACCTCAGTCCTTGGCTATCCCATCCCTCTCCAACAGAAAATGTTAGAGGGAATAACATGTCAGGAGCCCCTCCCATTAGCTATGAGCTAACACGGCTAATTTTACAGCTACTAAAATATACCAAAGTTCAAAACAAAAGCTTTGTGAGTTGCCTAACCAGTGAGCGAGAGCCAAAAGCAGGAGACGTGTGGATTTATACTGAGGTGAGCCATGGGCAGAGGAGGAGCTGGAGTCCCCAAGCCCAGATTTGAAGGCAACAGATTTATGCTTAATTTCACCAGCTGAGAGTCTGGTGCTGTGTTTTACAGCCACTGGTGTTGATCTAATCAGCTCCCAGATAAGAAGCAGGCTGCTTTGGTTCTTTGTTCATCAAAATGGGAAAGAAAGAGCTGACCATTCTGGAAATATTCTGTGGAACTTGGTAGAAATGGGCCTGAGCATGCCATGGAAATTTAATAGAGTCCTATGCAGAAATCACTGTATATACTTGTAGAATTTAATAAGCGCTTTTATGCTTCCTGTTGGGTTATTTTTAACACTCTTGTAGAATTCCGTAGTGGGTTGTGATTATGTATTAAATTTTAATGACTGCTTAAAAAAAAAAAGTTGTTGAACACTATCATTTTATATTAGGTTATACAGGATGTCTCCGTTAGGGGTATTTTTCTGCTTCCAAACAAAAGCTGTACAGATTGAACACTGTACGTGAGCAAAAAAATCCCAGCTAGGGGAAGATATTAATGAAATCCAGGCTGAAAAAAAGTGCAGGAAGCTGCTCGAGTGTTTCTATTTCCAATTTCAATTCACACAGGTGAATTCAAGAGCAGCCCAAAGTTCACCACATCCTAATTGTATTTGAGGGCACTGTCAAATCCCTGAGCTTTGGAGATTTTCCTTAAGGAAATCTTGATTCATATCTTCTTTTGTGATCAAGGAAAAGCTTTCCTGCAGTTTGAAAAGACCATATACGATTTCATGCCTTTTCTAATCTAACCCCACGTGGCACAGATCAAAGGCCTTCATGAATTTGAGTCCATGAAATTCAGGCATCTTGCATCCTGTATGAATTATCCTCCAGGAAGACAGCTGGGTCTTCTGTGACGATGTCCGTGGCCTTCTATCACTAGTTGTGCTCATCTGGTTGTATGATTAATTGCTACGGTTTATGTAGGACTAACATGGTCATGTCTCATTAGCTGCGTTTGGCCACCACACGTTCATTAGTCAGGCATCATCAGAACATCTTTGGTTTTAAGACCATACTGGGGTTTCACAAGTCATGCCCAATTTTTAATGGAGTGCTTGGGAATGGTGGTTAAATTGAAGTCCCATTGGGGAAGGGGTGAATTGTTCTCTGCAAGCTCATAGGTTGAGCGTGCCAAGATGAAGAAAGATTGGGGAGGATGTGGTCAGCTGCAAGTATCATGTGAGTGTTCCCAGTGTTTAGGTGGCTAACTTTTTTTTGGCAGGGTTTTCATAGGAGAAAATTTGCTAATGATATGAAAAACGAAGGGAAGATCACCAGCCGAGGGTGCCACCACACTGTCCTCAAGCCTTGATACATCAAGAGCTGAGTGTCTCCCCGATGGGGGCTTCTCTGGTTTGGGGAGCTGAACTTCTCTGCTGGCTCCTTCCAGACATGTTCCTTGGCTGTGCTCACGTGCACTGGCCAGGTTGGTGTCGCGGAAGGCTCAGCAGTAGGACAGTGGCCACGTCCCAGAGTCAGAGGGCTGGATAGACACCTCCAGCTTCAGCCAAGACAGAAAGGACATCATGTGAGATGGGCAAACACAGGGATCTGTGTCCAGGGTTTAGCAATGAATGACTTTTACCCTGAGCTGCTTCAATGCCAGGGACAATGCCCATGTCTGCAAGAAGCAGACACTTTTTCCGCTGTGGATTCTGTCTCCAGCTGATTCTCATGTAGGCAGTATTCACTCTAATTGACTCCATGGCTTGCCCACAGTTCAAATTAACTGGAGGAAAATCAACCAACATCATGGCAATTCTTTTCCGATCCCGTCTCTTTCAGTCAGTCTTTAACCCACTTATCAGACACTTGCTATTACAGAAATAATCAGGAAAAGAAAACACACCAGTGCTGAATCAACACTACCGTAGGATTTTTTCCTTTTATTCTTTTTTTTTCTTTTTTTTTTTGTACTCGTGTAACTCTCAGTTTCTGTTGGACATAAACCAGCCTGAAATCGTAGAAACCCAGCTGGCTAAATCCATCCGGTCTTATTACAGGTTATCAATTCTCCCATGCAATAAACACATTTGACAATTAGCAGTGAATTGATGAGTAACTCAGTTGGCTTTGCCGTTTAGAGGAGACTATTTCTTTACTGTTCTGTGCTTAACAGAAAAGTTCACAAGACAGGCTTCATTTGTAGAAAATGCAACAGGCTGGGAAAGCCATTAGCATTTCTTACAGCTCAAATGACAAATGGTCTTTACATTAATCTCAAATCACTTCTTTAAAGCAAGGATCGGGAAAGAATTTTCCTCGAAAGGATATTTCTGCCTGAATGGGGAGGTGCTTTAGTGGGACTTCTGTGGGATCAACAGACATAAGGACTGCCAGGCTTCCCTTCCTGCCCTGGATAAAGCCTTCACTCTAGGTTGCTTTGATGAATCTTCTGCTTCTACCAAAAAAAAAAACCCCATCAAAATACTGCAAACTCTGCATAGACAAAGGACCAAACCACACCGTGACTCACACGGTACAGTAAACCTTTTAGGACTAATATTGCAGTAATTAAGGTTTAACTGGTTCAGTTTCATATCTTAGTGCAATGAAATGGGGATATTTGGCCAGCTGGCTTTTTTTCAATATCAGCTCTTTATTTTGAAGGGAAAAAAACCCCAAAACCTGTCTGCCAATGCCAATCACTACATCAAAGCTCCATAGAAGTCTTAAAATAAGGATTGAAAGAGATTTTGAGGAGGAACCTGTTGCTTCCCTCTCCTCCAAGGTAATATATCTAAACAGTGAGGTGTCAGACTAGCAATGCTGCGCACCTTTGTGGTGGGCACAGGGGGTTGCATCTCATCATGAAGCACAAGTTGGTGCTTTAGAATGTTGCTGTTAGAGATGATAAGAAGTCGCTGCCTCTGCTAATCAATGCTGTGTGAGAAGCAATGTGCTGATTCTTCTCATGACTTCAAGAGGTATTTCAGACTCCAGGTATAAGATGCTCAGCCCCATGTTCTCATGGTTAAGGAGTTGTTACTCAGCTGATACATGGCAACTTGTTAAATTTTGGTAACTTGTTAAATTTCGGTAACGTGCTAAATCTCAGTAACTCGTTAAATATCAGTAACTTGAAATCTCTTCCTGGCAATTGAAGCACATGTCTCCCTGGGCTGGCAGTGCTTTAGCAGAATACAATGGCACTTCTTAACACTTAGTGATGTTTTGCAGAACAGTCTCTCCAAACTCTATCCTACAGGAAGTACGTAGGTTGTAACAAAGAGGAGTGGGTGAAAAGCAGAGGTTCTCAAATCAATCCCTGTTGGGAAAATCATCTGCAGGTTCCAATAACTGTGTCAGCTGAATCGCTTGGGCTGCTTTTGTGTGGAGAATCATGCAGGAAATCCCAACAAAGCAGAATTTCTCGTAAGACTTCTGGTGCATCAGCCTGTGGTCCGAGCCAGAAAGAAACCACAAAAACAATTGCTCTCCTTGTTGTGCGGCTACTACAAGTCCCAGGTGGAACCTGAAAATGAAATGTGTGTGTGTGTCAAAACACTACAGGACTTTCCAAGATCCCCTCTTTGAATGCAGTTACAGAAACAAGCACATGATGAGGGCCCGAGGGTCATTTTCTATATTATACATTATTCCCTCATCAGCTTGGCTGAAATTGACCGAGTGACTTAATTTATTTAAGAATATTTAAAAACGTTTCTTAGACATCTCAGATTTGAGTACCCAAGATCATGTATCACTTTGGAACATCTTTAAGGAAACTTTAGAGCTTTTATATCCTTTACCTAACAATGGACCCATTTCTTCATTGTTGTTCTGAGATGGATATCTGCTGAACCAGAAATGTATAAACGGTGAGAAGAGTTGGCTCTAAAAGGGTCTTTAAAGCTAATTTATATTCAAGGCTTGGTTCAAGAGCTGGATTATGCTATTCTTACCTTTTAGAGGACTATAATAAGGAAGGTAGTAGACAGAAAACAGTGATAAAAGAGATATATGTAAGTCAAGTCTAAACATTATTAGTCCCTTCTGAATTCTTGGTGAATGTTCAGGGCTTCATCTCTGCTTGGGGTTTTCTCAAAATCACATAGTCTTCCTCTCTTGAATGCTTTCTGTGCACACGTGAGATCTTCCTCATCACCAAGGAGGGAAACCTCACCAATAGACCTTGTGGGTTATCTGTCACAGGGGAAAACTGAGATGGCAGCATCAAGAGCCTCAGTTCTTGTGCCTGTGCTGCCCCCTTGACATTGTGATGAAGCTGAGGGCAACCAGAGAGCCCAGCAAGGTGCCTCAGTTTGGGTGAGGTGTATAATCACCATGTCCTGCAATGCTGGCACTCACTTCTCACCTTGCTGAATCTTGGTGAAGTCTCCAGCAAAGGAGCACAACACCCTGGAAATGAATTTGCTGAAAAATAAATTAACATGACAGCAGAAGAGTTAATTTTCTTAAAAGGTTCATGGAGGGAGGGATATTATAATTTGTCCACTAGCACTTTAGCTGGCTGAGGTTCTAGCTAGGAAATGTTCTTGGTAGAAATGGAATATTTTTAATTTTTTTTTTGTTATTTCCTAAAATCCTCTTGGGAAATAATTTTCTCAGATTTCTTCAGCAATGTTCCTTATCCTGTTTTCACTGGATTATGGAAAAGAGAGATGTCTGCAGTTTCTTTCTACTTTAGGGGTGAATTTCAACCCTTTTGCAAAGTTTATGAACTACTCAAATCCCTTTTAAATCCTACCCTGTAGTTTTAAGAAAATGTAATAGTTTTCATCTTGCAGCAAAATTTCTTGGAAAGCAGAAGTACAAATTCTGAAAACACCAGTGGGAAAATTAAAAAGAGAAAAGAAGATTTTTGTATTTGCGAGGAAGATATTATTGAAAAGTCAGGAAGTAGCACAGAAATGACATAGGGTTAAAAAAAAAAAAAAGCATTTACGCCAAGGATCTTGTCTTGTTGTCTTCCTCTGTAAAATATCCAGAAAATTGCTGGCACTACATGAAACTCAGACTGAGGCAGAAAGCACTAAGACTATGCTGAAGTTGAAGTCTTGTTAAATTAATTTTTTCCAGGGTTTGCGAGAGCTATTTCCCTTCCACCTGCTGACCAAACAGGATAGCAGTAAAATGCTTCCTCTTAGTGACTCACAAATCTGTCGGAGGTGGTGAGGCCCAATGGGAGTTGGATGATGTCTTAAGTAGCGATTTGCTTTTCTCCTGTTGGCAAACGGCGTTCTCCGGATCGGTACACTGCCTGCATTCCCAGGCCACAGAAATGGCAACCAAGAAATACCTGGTGTTCGTTGGTTTGCTTTCAGAAATTTGCCATAAGGCACCTTACAGCTCAGTGTGATTTCAGACATACAAAACAAAAAGGGGGGCAAGTTTCAGAAGTGTCTAGTGATGTGCTACTTGTTAGAGGCTGAAGACTCGTTCACTGAAGCTCATAGTGCCCTGGCCCTGCTATAAATGTGATTTCTCCTTCACTGCCTGAAACGAGGTCTTTCCTTGTTCAGAAGTTATTTTGGTGAGGAGATTTTTCCATTTTAGAATATTGATAAGATAAGTGGTGCCCAGCCCTGAGAGCTGGGATCTCCCTGCAGATAGTCCCACACTGGCCTGTTCAGATAATGTGCCCCAATCTATTTACAAGGGGCAAACCAAGGGTTTGGGTGGCCCAGTGCAGCTCTCGAGGACACTGCTCCTCCAGCTGAGAGCCAGAAAGCCAAGAGCCTCCAGTAAATCTCCACTGGAGCTCTTCAGTTTTATTTCCCTGCCACAGAAGCAAGACAACAACGGAAGATTAAAATGAATTATTATATGCTATGGGTTTCGGAAACATCCTTTTGCTTCCTTCCTAGGTCATGCACAGTCCTGCGGTTTGCAATGCAGGCTGGGCTCTGCTCTCCTCCTCTTTCCAGCCCAGTAGCTTTCCATTCACATCACACCAAGCAGCTTCTCCAAACGTCTAACCGAACGTGTCTCCCAGTGTGTTTCTAAGGGGAAATGATTAACTTGACCCGTCTATAGAAAGCAATCCTTCCTATTTAAAGACACTCCTGACAAAGCTGAGTGGGGAAAAATGCTGTGGCGGTTTCAAATAAAATATGCTGCGCTTTTTCCAAAAACTGGTTGCTGTTTTCCATGAAGAAAAAAGAACAGTTTCCGCAGGAGAATATCTGCCATCTTGCTGCAAATAATTGTTTTTCAAAGCGAGCATGTTCTCTGCTTCCTCACTTGAAATAAAAACCTGTGCATCCAATGCAAAGATTTATTTTTAAATAATCTGTAGTTGGAGCGCTAAACTAAAGCATAAATCGAAGATCTAGTAAATTAAAGAAACTGGATATTTAGCTACGCAACTATTAGCATTTGGACTTGCATTTAGCTGATGATCTAAAACCAAGGTGACACCCATCAACAGTCAGGCTCATAACACTTTGTTTTTACTTTCATTTGTTTCAGAACTGCATTCAGGACCAAGGCATATATTTAAAATATCCTCCCAGCTCGGCACCCTTACTGTTAAAGAAGAAATGAAATAGCATAAACAAAGTTCTACAGACAAGATTAATTACTACACATCTGTAGGGGTTTTTTTCCCATTCTGCTAATAATCTACCCTGAAATATTTCTGGGTTGTTTTCACTGTACTGAAGTGTGCCAGCAGACTCGGACTGAAGTTATCCGAAGACATCTGAGCAGTTTTTAATTCACCGCTGGCCTTCAGTTAGCAACTGCCTCGGAAGCCAAACGAAACCAGTCCTCTTCCAGCAGGGTCACAT
>WEIS01050590.1:0-10256 GCA_013389965.1 Todus mexicanus | reverse complement strand
AAATTCAGTGGGACCCCGCTGCTGTCTTTGTTTCTGATCTTACGCACAATTTTATCATTCCAAACCCATCACTTACCAGTATGAAGCCCCTGACAAGATACAATCACCAGAATGACATTTACTCCAAATTCTTAGTCAGATTATTATTGATCGGCAGAGTCGACCGCTGCCTGTAAAAAGGCTGTGCCTGCTTTCTCTGCAGTCCTGCAATGGATTTGCTCTCTTGCAGACTGCACCCAGGAAAAGCAGCATGATCATGAGGTTCTCACAAAATAATACACATTTCAGCATGGTGGTAGGTGCTTCTACCATCCTACTGCTGAACTCCTTAACCTTAAGCCTTCAAAAGGATTTCAAAAACATTTCACCTGTACCTGTTTAACATCTACAACTGAGGCCTGTATGGATCTGTTCCATTTTAAGATTGTTGCCCAAAAAACATTTAGCAAAACTGTAAGTTAGAACACACTCACCAGCTATGGTTGCTTCTCAAACCACAGAGCCCTTAAGGTGCGATGAGACAGGCATCCAGCCAGGAGGAAGGCAGGCTCTGTCGTCTTTGGAGCAACTCCCCACTTCTCTCATGTCTTCTTTTTCTCCACCGTTTTCAAGTGCCTCCATTTCAGTGAGGCTGGAGAAAGGGTCTTGCCCCCAGAATAGGTGCAGAGATGGCATAAGTGGCAACTACAAGGGAGCCACCTTCTCTATGGTGGTTGCACTATCCCATTCAGTGCACATACATTACTTCACACCAGCTGAGGACTTGTAGAAACAACTTGTAGAAGGAGGGGAAACAAATGTGTATGTGCCTTCAAAAAACACCAAACAAACCCCCTGTAAATTGCAGACATCAACCATTTGTCCATTGTTCAATGTTTAGAAATAGCATACTCTCTACTACACCTTAGAATTTCACAAAATGTTAAGCTGAAACCCCCATCTTTCCAGATTAACAAAAAAAAGAATAGAGAATTGTTGAACTCTTGTTTGGAGGCTTGCTTTTAAACCTATAAAACCTGAAGTTTATAAATGATGATTCTTAGGTAATGTGGAGTGCTGCAACCGATGATGGTGCACTTATGGAGAACTATGGGAACACTATTCAATAATAGTCTTCTATCCTTTTTAATTATTTACAAATAAGCCATGAGATGCATAAAGCTAAACCAATGTATTTTAATATGGAAACCCCAATATGTATTCTATATATGTATTCTAGCAGGTGCTTTTCAGCTGGAAGGTCTAAAACATGCTTTCAGTGCATTCTTGCATGCCCCCAAATTACCAGAACTGTACTCATGAAAAACCAAGAATTTATCAAATCCAGTCCTGTTACTAGAGATAATCAGCCTTGCACCTGAAGCTCACAGGGGTGACTTAAGCCAAGACCAAGCACCAGTATAACGAGTAAAGAAAAATTTATAGTTGAAAAAGGTTGGAAATAAATGAACTTCAGTGCAATTGCTTCTGACAAAAAGATGAAAAGATGAAGGCATACTGTTAATTTTGCTTTTACTTAAGATGGTTTCAAGTTTCTAACTGAGTTTCAAACTGGTACGATTCAGAAGATAACACACTCCACTAAAGCAAGCAATATTCGGGTATGAGCCATTGCTGTCAGTAGAAGTCCTTCTGTTGACATACAAGGTGCTTTAATTTCCACGGAACATCGTATTTTAAGTCCTGCTTATGGAAAATCAACCACTGATTCTTAGGCATGAAATATACATCATGATTCAAATCCACCTGCTTTTTAGTTCTTGAAAGACACCTTTTTAAAAAAACCAAATCTAGTGCTTCAGCTAACAAAAAGCATCTATGTTCTCTTAACCTTTTATTTTCAAAAGCTTCTTACTTCTGTTTTGCAAAAGGGAGATTTCAGGTGCAAACTGCTAGCAAAAATTTACCCCAAAATTTTAGTGAGGAAAGCTACAATGCTTGAACCCCTTAAACCCATTACTTAATGTTTCTAGAAGTCTGAGCAAACTCTTGCAAAGAGAGACACCTTGCTAGGATATTTCTGTAGGCTATCCCTACAGTATTCATACTGCTTGGCAGATCCATATGGTCAAGGAAACCAAGAGGCATGTCAGAGTCTGGAAGGCTGTGATAAAAATAGATGGGGAAAATAGCACACGTAGAGTTGTTTTAGCAGTCAGAAAATTACATTCTGTACTTTTTTTCTACAGCTATGCACATTGTTGTTTCTAAAAGATGAGGGCTTCTGCGTAGTTGTTTGCTATTCCTTTTTTGTTTGTTTTATTTCCCCCCCCCCAGTCATTCGTAAATGTCACCCAAAAGCAGCTCTCTTTACAGTTTTCGCTGGAAAGTACCTTATGAGCAGGTGTAAAAATCAAATTGATGAGTTAAAATGATGGATCCTGACAATTTTACAGATAAAAATCTAAAATGCACCAGAATGTTGGAAAGACACAGTATGTACATGTAAGAAAATGCTCCTCCCATCATAATGATGTCCTCCTTTAAAGGTTTTACAACTACTTAGCTATAAAAATTCTCTCTGGGCTGAAACCTGACATAAAATATCTCTGGTATTACAGTTTCTTGCTTGTAATAAATATAATTAAAATTAATTTGCATTCTTTTCTTTCCTCTCCTTTTTTATTCCTGAACTCCATATAAACTATCTGCCTAAAGAACTAGAAGATAAGAAATAAAACCATTTTACAGAAAATACTGTATAGCAAACATCAAAGCTATATGAAATCACTTATGCGCATTGCCAAGCCAGCTCAATGCCAAGGATTTTCAGGTCCCTAGCTATATTTGTGCTTGTAGATCAAGATGGTGTCATTGCAAGTGACCTGTGAAAACAAACTGCCATTCCTAAAATGTGTTATCAACAGCCATTGTTTCTACAAGTAAGCTGGGTACAGAACTACTTCCTGCTTTTCATCTAGTGATATTAGCATTCCAGGGTACAAAGGGACATGTATCTCATCAGCCAATGATCTTAACAGGATTCGGGATTACTTTTGACTTTTCAGATCCCTCTAGTACTTACAGGCCTTGAAAAAAAGTCAAGAAATATTTGGTTTAAACAGATCCTTTACATGGTTTCAGCTACTCTTAAATAGGTATGTGGTCTTTTTATGTATCAGAATTTGTAGCTTTGGCAAAATAGTATCAGTACTGTTTTGCTTTTTTGTTTTTGAGTTTTTTATTTGTTTGTTTGAAAAAAGCAGCAATGGTACTCATACTAAAATTCAGTAGCTCCCATAAATTCATCCCTTTTTAAACTCTGCAGATAAAAACAAATGACAGGTTTCCATCCATGCATAAGGAGATGGGTAATTTCCACACAGGGATTGCTAATGCTCATCTGCATTTTTTTCCCCCTCTACTCCAGAGCATAGAGCAGAAGGGATGAGAGAGCCTGATTATCATCTCAGTCCTTACATTATTTTTTTTTCTGGAATCCTCTGGAAAAGTACCGTGGGCTTAAATGTTTGCATGGAGTGACTTGGGCTATATATAGGACTAGCTGCTTTATAAGTAACATAAACACCTAAATGTTAAAATAATTATTTGAGAGTCAACTTACTGACTTTTGCCTTCTTAAAGGACTGCAGGGGATCTTGCTAACCAGAACAGCTCTCCTGATATATACAGGGTTTGCAGAACTCTTGGCCAACTTCACTTCGTTTTGTTTCAACTACGATGCTTGCAAATGCAAATTGTAATATCTAGAAGTGCCTCAGGAACCTGCATTTGGCTTTTAGTGATTCTTAGCTGTCACCAAGTACAAGTCCTGCAAGAAAGAAACATCAAACTTTGGGGATCAGAGATATACAGGTACTAAACGAAGAAGGAAAAATATCTTTGTCTAGATAATTTGGACAAACTTGAGCAGCATAAAACTAGCTCTGCACGGTTCTCTCAAGTAAATCCAAAATTCACACTGAGACTTGTCCACCACAATGGGATGAAATATAATATCACACACCTTGTACACTCTCCTCAAAATGTGACAGCAGCCTGGAAAGCTTAATGCTGCACAGCTCACTTGGGACTGTGGGACATCGCACCCATAACTGAGAAGTGCGAAAGCAAACCGGCTGCTCCTCTTGAGGGGGGCGATCCCACACCGCCATGACTCCAGGCTAATGTGTGATAGCAGTGGGTTAGAAAGCAAAGGTTGCTCTGCTGAAAGGCAGGTTTCCCCCTGCCCCTAGAAAAAAAAAATAAAAATCTCAGTTTAGGGTTTCTAGCCGAGAAGGAGCAGGGTCATCTGCTGTCACAGGCCCTCAGCCCTGGAGTGTCGGGGGGGTGACGTGTTGTCCTAAACTGAATGAGAACCGCCACTAAGAATGCTGCTTACTGCATTATCCCCCAGCAAATGCTGTTAGGAGAGTCTCCCTGCAGTGAGCCACCAGCTCAAGATCACCTCTGCCTCACCAGAAGAGGTACAAATTACAGTACATTGCTAGTAAAGCTTTTATTTATAAAGTAGTATTGTTTTATTGCAGAAGACGGCAGTAAAGGTGCGGCTGAGGGGATATTTCTGGTCCAGCCACACTGACAGCAAGCCATTCAGACTCCCCTGTGGATGTTGGAGTATCCATTTTACAGTGGAAGCCGTTTATTTCTTCATAAAATTGCTGTTGCTGTTTCCACACCCAAACAAGACCAAATGCCCAAGTTCCTACAGAATACTTAGGCAGCTTCCCCCAGATATCCCCCTTGGCTGGTGGGGGAAGGTGCTCTGGGGAGCCTAGGGCATCGAGGGCAGCAGGAGAGGCACCAGCTCAGGTATTTGTGAGAACCTCATCTGCAGAGCCAAAATTTCCCCCAGCGAGAGGATGCGGATACAGCAGGGGGACAGGACAGCACAGATGCTGTGGGCCACCACACCTCCACCAGCATGAACCTCCCAGCCAGTAGCAACCACCTTGCTAGCCCTCCAGGAATTATTTGCTTGAAATTTTCTATGGAGAGGAGAAAAGTGTTTAAGAAATAAGTTCTGCCCAATAGTTAAAAAAAAACCCACAACAACAACAAAAACCCCCAACCACCAGTAAAAGGAATGTCTTCACGGCTGTGTTTTTTTCAAACATACACTGCACGGCTTTTACCAGGTGACAGAAGCCCTGAAATGATTTCTATTACTCCTGAAATTTTACATGACCTGTTATAATCCCTTGCTTTCTAAGATCAAGTATTATTACAGTAAGCATTTACTGATCATTGTGTAAGCTACAAATATCTAATATTTCCAGCTACCTTGGGGGCTGAGGGGAAAACGAAGAGTAATTATCAAACGGAATAATGGCAGTGTTAAAAGCAGCAGTTGTTTCCATGAAGTGTGTTTATAAAATATGTATCTTGTTAAAAGAATGCACTTTCACATATAGTAGTGATTATATGCCTTAAAACTCTGCAACTGGAAACAAGTAGAAGGCCCTGACTTTGCTAAGGAACTCTGTTTTACTCACAAATATTTTGGGTGCACTTTTGCTTTGTTTAGGACATGAAAACATTCTAGTACCCAAAGTGTAATTGAGGAGTTAAAAAAAAAAAAAAGCAACTGGGTAGTTTTTGTTAATGATTTATGGGAGAATCTTGATGTGCAATAATGAATAAAATGCCAATCTATTTTACTGGCAATCTCCACTTTTGATTTATGAGAAATTATTAATTTCTAGACTGCTTCCAGTTGGAAGAAAAGACATTTTTACCAAACCATTTATTTTTATTCCTGCTGTCATTAAGTATATCCATTTTCTTCTCTTTTATGAAACCAAGAACTGCTTTTCCTAAGATGTCCGAGGAATAAGGCGCATCTGAAGTGTCTGTACACGGGCTGCTACCAAAGGCACAGGTAGGCTGTCACCTCGTGCTGACCAGCATGAGGGAGCTGGGGAGGATGACAAGAACAAAGGGTACGGTGTGTGCTTCTCGCTTTCCTCTAGTCTTGCTGGTTGCTCTGGTCTGAGGCTGGAATGTAATGACCAAAATTGTACTTTGAAGGGAACAGCCAGGTCAGTGGGGTGGCAGAGATGTCCTCCCCTATGTAGGGAAGAGAAGGGGCGAGGGGGCTGTAGCTCACTATGTAGGTCTTGCAGTACTAGAATTGAAATGAACTATCTAGTAGCTTAAACATCAAAATAAAAACTCTGCTCCCTGAAGGATAAGGTTCTTTCAAAAAATGACAAAGTAAAGCTTGTATTAATTAAACGTGCTCAGAAGAGTTCAAAACATATGAATGCAGGTATTGTAAATAAAGTCTGCAATAACTTTAAGCTGTACATGCTTTTAAAATATACAGCTACAAAAATCCACATTAGATAAGACAGCCTCATCTTTAACTCCCTGTTCCCATTCTATCTCATGCTACCTAGTAAAATTGCACAGATGGAACTAAAATGAAGCATTGTATGTCCTTATTCAGCCCATAAAAGAAAAAAGGTTTTTTTCTTATCAGCATAACTTAACAGAATTCTTCAACACTGTTTTAAAATATCATTGTACCCAAGAATGCGTGTATGCATGCCAAAATGCTTCCAGAAAATAGTTTTATTTCACATTTTGATTTATACGTTACTCGGAAAAATATCTGTTCATTTAATTATTTCAGTAAACATAATAACAGTATCACTAACTATGCCACGGAGTATTTTCCCTTTTTTAAGGAATATGAGGCTACTTGTAATTAAAGGAATGCTATATTAATGATGCTGAACATCTCAAAGGGAAAAATTTAATGTCCACCTCATAATATTATTCCAAAATTACACGCACAGAAGACTTTTTAATAATCTTTGTTTCTTAATTTAGATTTGATTGGCTATGAAATACAGAGTGGCACTCAAGGGCTCAAATATCTAGTCATCAGCATTTCTGCTGTGTAAATTGTACAAATGCATGGGACTCCCGTCTGTAGGCTTCTTTTCAAGCTTGTTTAACCTATGAAGAAAATCAGCTGCATGCAACGATAACTGCTGATAATTTCATCATTTTTAAGCCACTGGGATGTGGGATGGTGTTATGATAGCTAAGTCTAAACATAAGCAGAAAATTGTGTTTCTATGTTGCCACTTCAGCTGCAAACACAGGTTGGTAATGTAAATTCATCTCCGATTTGTAGATTACAGCAGCAGCCACTAGGAGTCTCCTGGTTAAGTTTGTGATGAATTTGCACACTAATCGTGGCTAACGTTTGAATGCAAACCCCATGCTAAAGGCTGGACTTCAGCCAGGGGCCAGCCCATGCAAGGGTCAGGTGCGACTCCAGGGCAATGGGACGCCTGAGCCGTGAGCAGCATCAGGGGGCTATTAATGCCTGTACGGGGGGTGCAGCCGGTCAATGTTTTAGAAGTAAAGGAAGACAGAAGCCACCTATGCACTGTTCTTGCAGAGCACAATATGGTGATGGTTATGAAAAGTCATATTTGTTTCTTTCTATAACTGCACAGAGTTTTGTGAAATTGTAACAAGAGTTTGTAAAGAGGAAAGTGGAAGATTTCACCACTTGTTTGCTAGTCCTGGGGACTTCGGGCAGATTTGTTTTGTAAACTGAATTACTGCAGGCCACAAGAACTAGCACTCCCAGGTTCTTAAATATTTGCTTGCAGTATCTCTGAAAAGTGATTCTTGCGGTTCTGAAAACATGAAGTAGCTTCTTTCTCTTCTCTCATCTCCTTCCTCTTTCATGTCCTCCCAGGCCAAATGAGTGTAAGCGCAGGGTGCCAGCCATGCTCTTACCAATGACAAATGCTCAAAGTTCATGAATTACAGACACAACGGAATGGTCACATTCTCTGAAATGCCATGACCATCCAGTTAAACTCTGTGACTGACAAATGATGGCCAAACTTCCTTGAAGGAATGCCACAGAAAGCATACGTGAATCATCTGCCAGCATGCATGCCACACTCTAAGCACCTACTGGGAAGCCAAAGGTGACCAGTCAACTTTCTTCCACAGGGGGCTGGTTATCCTGAAGGCAGAAGGAGTACTACCTGTTGGGGAGAGATGCTGTCACATTCTCCTTACAGACACAAGTAACTTCATGCCCAGAAACCGTGAGCCATTTATTTATTTATAGTCTCTTTCATGCATCTCTCCTCTCTATCAAAATCCTTTCCCAAGCCCTAAAAAATCCCAAGAGGCTTTAAAAATTATGAGATTTTAAACAAATAATAATTTGGAAGGCTATTTATTTGGCTTCTGCTTTTTGAGCTTCTCAATTTCATTTTCAAACTTTTCTCTGCATCCAGAAAGACTAAGAAAATAAAGATGTTTTAAATGAAAGCTGAGAATCTCACATAATCATAGGACTCCAGGGGTTTGAGGTTTCAGAATAATCTCATGAGTTGTCAATGCTGAATGTCACAAGAAACTATAATGTTATTCTCAGAATAGATTGCATAAAAGCGATTGTGTGATAGTTTTCCCGCTGCATGTTCCCCATTATGTCTACAGAGGCTGTCCTAGAGGGATAACCCCACAAGTACTTACAGGCAGTAAGCTGCCACGTGCTGGGCTTAGCTACCAACTGGAGAGTGTTGCATTTTGTAACAGATCTGCATGTGCAAAACCTCCTTATTTGATCTGTCAACTAAACAAGCTCACCAAGTAAAAGTTCACAACAGATGCATAAGAACATTTCATTCCATGGGGAATATGCAGAAATAAGTGGGAGGCAATTTTTACCATTATCTGCCCATCTCCTCTGCATTGTAAGCTTGTGTGCATTGCAGCGCACAATTGCATTGTAGGCTATTGCAGACTTTATCATCTCCCTCTCACAGGCTACCTTAGATTTTACCATAATCTTCCAGTGGAACTAGGGTGAACCTCTCAGTCTGTTTTTTTTTTTCACAGATATAACCTGTACTACACTGACACCTGACACAGACTCAACAGCTAGTACCTTAGTCCATTCTGCGGTGAACAGAAAATTAGTAAGCTTCATTGGAGGACTGATATAGAAACAAAATAGGAGGCTGCTTTCAACTCCTCTTCCTCCAGAAGCAGGCTCTGTTGTTTTGCACCCTTCTTTGTTAGGATATCTGAAAGGACCCTGATCTCCTCCAAGGCAGCATTAACCTGATTTCCTGACAAAACACTGGTACACAGGCTTAGCATGTAAATATCCCATACTCGCAACAGCAAGACAAGCATTTTTGTAAGTCAGTTCAGCACTTCACCATGCTGACAAGAAACCTTTGAATCTCCGTCATTTCAAATTTGGGATTTTTTTACTGCAAGAACAGAAATGCACTCTTTTCCACTGCCCACCTTCTCCAAGTATCTCAGTGCTATCTTCTTAACTCATTTTCTAAAACTAAAAATGAATACAAAAATAAAAGATATCCTCATTAGGAAATGCCAAAGGCTCAGACCTACAAATATGTAAAACTTTATTTTGAAGGAAAGGTATAACTTCTACATCTAGCTACAGTACCCATGGACAGGAAGCATTTTCAGGGACGATAGTGCTCTGATGTTGTGCCATACCCCAGGAACATCAAATATGTGTCATTTTCCTAATGTTTCAAGTAAGTCAAGCCATTACCAATGCATATCTGAATACAGTGTACATGTACGATGTATGTCTACTGAAAGCAAATGCATCACATAGGAATCACTTACTCTACACTCACATCACTAAATACACACCCTTGTGCATGCTCTTTCTTACTCTTCTCAGTTCCTCCTCTTTCTCTGCTTCTTGTGTCAGGATTCTGGTGGCCTTCTGCATCTCAAGAGCTTAAGCAGCAAGTGAGCTACAGCTGTAACCTTGTCATTCCCAAAGGAACTTTCCTCCTTCACCACAGCATCAAGGACCCTGCTAGGTCAAACTTTTTTGGTGCCATTTATAATATTTAATCAAAATGTCTTTTTGCTTGGTTGTTTTTTTGTTTAAAAACATTATTCTAACTAGACAGTGGACTGATAACCAAGGCCACGAGAAAGTTGAAAATCTCACTTAAGACATGAACTGCTGCAATGTTTATCTGCAGTAAAAAGAAGAAACAAGTTTTGCTGCGCATTTATTTACTTTGGTGTTAAAAGAAAAACTTATTCACTAAATGATGAGTTACTAAACATTGCTGCTACTATTCTGAGGGAGAAAATATCATTTCAAGATAAAGAAAAAAGAAAAAAGAAAAAGACCGTATTACGTGGGGAACATTGCTTTTACTCGTTTTTATACAGTGACTGCTTGAATCTGCTTGGAGGTTCAGAGTATCGAAGCCATGTCAGCAGAGATGGATTAGTGGGCAGAG
>WEIS01050588.1:722-11870 GCA_013389965.1 Todus mexicanus | reverse complement strand
TGTGTATTTTTTCTTCAGCTATATTTTGATTTTCTGCAGCTAGTGTATTTTCTGCAGCTAGTCTCAAAGAATCTGTATATGTTGCGAGTGTAAATAAATTGTATTACTCGGGTATCTGACTGCTTCTTGACAGGCTGTTTGCGAATGTGGTTTTGGGCCTATAGCAACACAGGCTATTTGCGCATCCAGCTGCTCCCTTAGGAGGGAACTGGGCCCACAACATACAGGCTGTTTGCGAATCTGATGTTGGGCCTATAGCAACAGTTCTTAATTGGCATACCTATTAAGAGATAAGTTCAGCTGCCCCTAGTCCTCTAACCTCTGAGGACCAGCTAGAACACAAGGGGATTTATCTCTTACTAAATTTACCCCCCCATTTCACGCAACATCCCTCCATAACAACTCTTGAATCTGCACAATGTTTCGTGTAGAAGCGTGGATGCACCTGTGCTCAGATTGTTACTTGGTGTGTTAAGAATTTTGAGAACGTGCTTATTGAATACCCTTCTTGGTTATGATCTTGAAACAGAATAGATGATGCTCTTCTGCTTTATTGGTGTAAGACTGTGAAGTCTATGGGTGCTAGCAGATAAAATTTAAGTAACAATAGAAATCCACACTTGTGATTTGATGTCATGTTGGTTGCAAAACTAAGGGACTCTTTCCTGGTGGTGGTTTCACTACTAATAGTACTTCGTATTATGATCGTATATAGTACAGAAATAGGATAATTAGGGCATGGGTTTTGGTAGTAGCTGTATGCAGACGTAGGAAGGCATGATTCCGGTGCTGAAAAACATCATATCAAATAGATAAGACAAATTAATAGAAGTATTCCAAATTTAATATATTCTGATATACATATGTATGTGTGTACACGTGAGAAAGAGAGCAAGAGAGAGATGTTTAATTATGCTTCTTGGCTGGGTGAACGTAACTCTGAGAATCCAGAGGAAATCACAGTTTCAAAATCTTTTGTTTTACTGTTTCTCCAGTGCTTGCTTAAAATGAGGGCAAGGGTTATGCTGAGTAAATCCCGGTAAAATACCAAGGACCATTTAACTAAGTCAATGTAACATATCTACATATATAAAATTTATTTTGTAGTATTGATCATACTGCAGTTCTGAGCTGTAAGAGTTTGGCGGTTCCCATTTATGAGGAAATAGAAACAATTCTTTTCAGTGGAAGAGAGAATGCAAATGGTCGAAAAGGACTAAGTATTTATTACAATGTGTGCATAGAAGTGGTCTGAGCATATCAGCCCTTGAATAATGGAGTAGGCTTTATGAAGCCAGAGATCATGGAAATATTTTGTGTGTTTCATTTTCATTTGTCTTGCTGTGTTTTTGGTAGTTCTGAAAAACATTCAGTCTCTTGAACTATGTTTTGCTACTTTATTTTCTTATACATGAATATTTACTAAAAGCATAACTTATTTCTTTGGAGTGAGACCACAGAAATAAAATGTTTTTCACTAATAGCAAAACTGTAAAATAAAAGCTCTGTTAAAAAATATGTGTTTCATCAGAAAAGATTCAGTGTTCGGTATTGTTGGCTATTCTGGTTTCACAATATTGGATAAAATCGGTATAAAGGGAAAAATGTTATTACAGAAACTAGGCTTGTTTCCATAGAGTTAGAATTATGACTGTGACCCTAGAATTCCAGGCAGCATTCAAAAAATAAAATTGAAGCAAAACTCAATAAGTTAATGTGTTAGATAATCATAAAAGGAGCGATCACATGGTAGTTTGGAAAAAAAATTAGTGAAAAAAAAGCGTTGGAACGATATCTTAGTTTCAAAAGTGACCTGGATAATTAGAAGTTGAGAATGTCATTGAGATACAGACTCACTTAGACTTTTTGGATTATGAAGTTAATTGTCATGATTTGACCCCAACCAGCAACTAATCAAAAGGTAGAAAAGAGAGTGAAAACAGCATAGTTCAGTAGTACAGAATTATGAGCTAAGATTAAATTATACAGAGATCTATTTTTGTAATAATACCCACTTCTGAATATTTTTTTACTTTGTCTACAGCTGAATATATGTATTTGTGCCTCAATCAAATTACATTTGATTTCCACATCAGTGTAGTTTGCTTATCTAAGGTGTTAAAATTCCATCCCCCTCTAGCCCCCAAAATAAATAAAAAATAGAGTTTCTGTAGTTGTCGCGTTGCAACAGAACCACATCTAAAATCAGTGTTGGTTTCCTGACGCAACTGTGTAGATTAATTGCTGTTCTTATTGAGCAATTCACCTTTTGATTATCCAATCAATAACAACACTTACAGCTTCATATGGATTCTGATGCCTGCCGTCCTTCTCTCACTCTTCATTTTTTTGTGATTTTTACACCAGAGATTGCTTCTTATGGACCCATGTCCTGATTCCCCTCCTTAAGGGGATTATTTTGGCTACCCTAGCTGACTGCATGTCAAGTGAAGGATTCATTCTCTGGTAAGTGCTTTCAAATCTAAAGCAGCGTGCATGTGAGTTGATAGTTATGGGGAAATATAGTACAAAATACTACATTTAGCCAACAATTGTATCTATTAGTGCCAAATGGAGGGTTGATTTTTATGATCGTATCACATTTGGCAGATCCCTGCAGGGCTGTGTTGAGTCTTTTTTCATTTTTACTTTTTTTTTTCTTGTTCTTTCTGCTGATGTTAAAGTTGAAAACTAGCACTACCCACATCACTTCCAGACCAAACTGTGGTTTGCCTAGGAAATGAAAATAAAATGCTTCTGAATTAGAAGTCTGATCTCCATATGGATTCTCTCAACATTACTAAGAAGCTAACAAAAAATTATCCCCTCCTGTGAAACTCAGGATGTTTGACTTTCATATCCACTTTTTAACTAGAGAAACATGTATGAACCTGTGAGATCAAGCAATTCACAAAAATCAAGCCAATCCCTCAAAAATCTAACAAATCAGCCATTAGAAAATAGCCACAATGCTATCCTGTAGTCCTTAGCAGACACTATGTTAATACTAGTTTACTGTTGATGTTCTTTTACTAGTAGAAATACTAGTCATCTAAGATGTCTTCATCAAACTGGACATGATTTGGTTAATGAAGTAATGGTGGGAAATACATTCTTTCCTCTTGCCAGCAGGAGAGAGAAGGGCTAAGAAAAACTGGATTTATTTGTCTTTACTTATACTATCCAAAATGATCATGAGACTTTTTACGGACAAATCAAAATGTTCTCTGTTAGACACATTTACAGATTCCGATTTTTTTACCCTAATCCACTGGAGGAGCTTAGAGAGAAAAAACTCCTTCAAAGATTTCTCTGTAGGGTTCATAACTTGCTGTTTGATGGAAAAGGAACAGTAAATTGCTTCCACTTCAAAACAGAATTTTAATGTAGCTATTCCAGCAGAAGACTAGACATATACACAGCTAAGAAAAATATTTAGAATCACTGCAGTGAATGTTGCTGAGAAAGAGAAAATATTTGACACCACTGCTCATTCAGGAGAACTACTATCTAATTAGGTGGCAGATTAAGACCTTGGTTTATAGTAAGTTCTAAACTGAAGTAAATGATGTAATGTGTGCCATACTATGCAAGTTCTTGCCAACCTCCTCTCAAGCACATGCTGAAGACAAGATTCTTGTGAATCACTGTTCGAGCCCTCTAGTTTGTCTCTTCTGTCTCTTTACAATCAATGTTTGTCCTTACCACCCAGGTTAGGCTCCTTTTTCTACTTACAGAATTTTCCTGCCCCTTGTACTATTCATGGCTGCCTTTCTACTCCTTCTGCATGTTATGGCCCATCGCCTTTCTCTTCAGTGTTTGACACTGTGTAATCAATCCCTTTTCTTCCCTTTTCTTTCTGTCCTCAAAAATCTCATCTTCTGTGTCACACATTTAATTCCGTGGCTGGTTATATATCGGTGAAGGGGCCATCATCTTTCTTAAGAAAAGAACAGCTTTAATGCTCTGTAGGCATCTGAAATAGTAATATTCTTCTGTGCGCTTGCCTAGGCTATAAGCATGCTGCACTAAAACAGAAGGAGTTGGTGCAGCACATTCGCAACAGAAAAAAGCAGTGACTATTTTGGTCATTTGAAGCAGATATACAGGAGACCACGAGCAAAACCACTCTCTAGCCAAACTCAGGAGTAAAGGATGTGAGAATTGCAAACTCCGTATTATTGGCAACTCTGTGTAAATCCTTCTACTTGTTTGTCAAGAAAGGCAAAAATTTGTATCCAGAGATTCATGCCATCTTTTATCTCTTTTACTTTCCTTGAACTTCCTCGGGCATTCATATCTGAACCTTTGGAAGATTACAGAGTCATACAAAATTGCTAAGATTTGCCCGATTTCAATTTAAATGATACGAAAACCTCTGAGTCCAGCATCATTTCTACCTGAAATCATAAATCTGCTCACAGTCACTCAGCCTGGGGTTGTAAAGAAAGTTTTTAAAGGGCCCAGTTGTAGGTTTCACAATAAAACCTGTCAGCGGGTTTGGGTTTCATTACAAACAATTTGTACAGTTCTTTTTCAAAAGCGCTCATGAAACTAAGAAACTAGCCAAATGACAAATCACAACTGAATTATACACTCAGCAGAATGAGAACTTTAATTTTGCCTTCTGGTCATAGAAAAGAATGCTAGTAATGTTTACCACTGGTCTTTTTTTTTTTGGACAGATCAAGTCATCTTGTGGTGTTCAAGATTAGAATTTTGGCGGTCCATCTAGTCTACCAATAGACACACAAAAAAAGCAGCTAGATTGAAAGCTTTCAGAAAGTTACCAAACACAGCATATAGAATGTAAAAAGTGGCCTAGACTACCAAAAGGTAATGAATGAACCACAAGATATCAAATCAAGAGTAGAAAAAGATGGTAGGGTAATGCTACATGCTGGAGAAATGCCCACCTATAGAATTATCAGAAGCTACAAAGGCTGGAGTTCATCTGTCTGAATGTTCATGTCTTTTTGATCAGTATTGAGATGAGCTTGAAAGAAAACATCATTCTAGAGATTTCTGTCTGCTAAGAGCCATGCTGCCATTTATTAAAAGTAACTTTTTAATAAAATGGCAGAGCTCTGAAGGCCGAAATAGCTGATACCTTTTAAAAATGGGGAAATTATTAAACTCTTGAATAGAATTTGAGAAATTGTCACGAAACTACAGCATTCTTGCAGACATATCATCCATGCTCAAGATATATGACAGGACTCTGGGCACCTCCGTGTAATATATCTTAAATGGCTTGCCAGAAAGGTCTTACTAAAAATACTGCTGTCTGTCTTCATAATTGAATGGTTCTTATATGTGCCTTTTAAAATGCTTATGTCCAGAAATTGTAGTAAGGCTACCGTACTTCTTGAAGTTCCTTAAATGTGAAAAAAAATCAACTATTTTTATGTGATATTGATTAGAGCATGATATATTAATTCAGTGTCCTTCTGAATTTTTATTTCTTTAATGAATAAAGGGCTTTTCGTTGAATTTGTTTTATATTCTTCATGAAACACAAGGAAATGCAAGGAAAAGAGTTAACTTGTCTTAAGACTTTACAAGTTTTTTTGAAAAACTGTGCGCTTTCTTCTAGTCCTTTACATTGGGCATTTAGGAAAAATATCGAAAGAAGCCATGATGGTTTTAAAGGAGAAGCAAAAATCAATAGGCGGCTACTTAGAGTATTGCAGTATGCAGATAAGCAGCTTTGCTAAGTCTGAACTTTGCACAGCAACATCAATACAACTTGTAGAACAATGAGCTTCAATACAAAATGCTGTGGAGGCAGAGAGGAAAAATGCCTCTTACAAATGAAGCAGTAAAAGGTGTTAATGCGTGTTGACAAGAGTCTGTCTGAGTTATTTACTGTGTTCAAATACTTTGCAAATGAATTCCTAGCAATAACTGCTTCAGAGAGAAAGGCATGGAATTGACGTGGCCTATTTGTGTGAAATACAACCTCCTTCTACCGATTCAAAATTACCATGTTGAAAAAGGCTTCATTTCCACAGAGTGTATCAAGAGGATAATAGATTTTCTTTAATTGCGTAGAATTTTAATGTCTGTATACAAGGAAGTATTTTATATGTGATAAATAATATTTCAGTGTAAAAGATTTTTAAATATTTTGTGCACGATAGCTTCTGAACTGTGTGCCTTAAGGATTATATTGGCATGTGTCCTGGATAACTGCATTACACTTACGGGTAGTGAAGGCATGAATAAGTTATTGGTTATACTAAAGAAAGGATGTGGTGAGGTGTAAGAGTTTTGAGTACCCACTCTTTATGCCTGAAGAAGATAGTTCAATGTATACCTGGCTATTTATTCATCTGTCTAAAACGGAGTAGTGTCAATGATCTAGACTTCAGACTCTCCAAGCACTGGGTGGGACCAAAATAGTAATTCAAGATGTGAAAGACAAATGCTTCTGTGAAAAGTCTAGCTTTGCCGGGAAGGCTGGCTTCTAGGAAGTTCTTGGGCAATCCTTTAAAAAACAAGTGATTATCTACCTTCATGCCTGCGTCTGGAACGTGGAATAGTCTGCCAAATCTGGGGGGTTGTTTTTATTATTTTTGGGGGGATCATCTGACAGTTGTCTTACTGAGTTTTTCCAGTCTCTTAATATGTGTACAGAAGATTAACATAATGCTGAAGACTTTCTAGTTTTGATCTGCCAAAAGAGTTGTTAAAATAACCACTGGGTCCTTAACTAGTTGTTAGAAATTGCCATCAGAAAGCTCTTAGGACCCTTGTCACTGCCGCCCCCTTCTCTGTAACTTGGGCTGCATGTATGTTGTTATGTGGGCAACTGCTCTTTCCCTGCCCTCGCACACCCAAGTCTTTGAAGCTTGGCTCCGTGAGTCCCACCCCACGCTGGAGCCAGCCCCGACAGCTCTGCAGGAGTCATTGGTTTGATCTTCCCTAATGTGTGCATGGAGGTTTAAAATAAAATAAAAGAAATATATTTATTTTTAGTAAAAGCTGCCCACAAAGGTTTACGTGCAGAAACTGAATCATCTCTGAATAATAAGATTTCTCCTTGTTCCCAAATTCGCCTGCTGCTTTAGAATAGATGAGTAAACACTAGTGCTTTCTTACTCTCCAAGTCCACTGTCAAAATCAGATAAGAAGTCAGCCACTGCTTATGATGCCAAAAATTAATCTACATCATAGGAACTCCTGGATGGTTTGGTATTGACAACATTTGTATTTAAAATGGATAGCTGGAAAACCTACGGAAGAAGATGAGAATTAGTCGTGAAACAAACGGTATAAGCATGGGGAGCAGTGATCTGGAGAGTACGCATCTTGGTTTGATTCCCAAAGTATTACAGATCCTAACAGAGAAAACGTGCCTTCTCGACTGTTACCTAGATCAATTGCAAGCAGAAAAAGCAGGTGTGTTCGTTTTTATGAAAATACAACAGCTAAAAGTTTTTACTGTTTATCTATTTCTACATTTTAAATATGAATACTGCAGTAGCAGGGAAAAAAGTGGAAATGAATGTTGGTTTAATTAAAAACATAATGAGAAATGGCACTTCATTATGGCATAAGTACGTTCAGCTACTCTTTTCATGTAAATGTTCAGAATAATTTAATATCTCATTTTTAGATAATTGTAACTTTCTAAAGATTGCAGGGTTTTGTGCGTTGATCTTCGCCGAGAAAAGAAAAATAAGTCTTTTAGGAAGCAATCTTCAGTATACAAGGGAAAACAAAAGGCTTTGTTGGTATAAGAAGCCCAGGCTCAAATCCAGGGGTACACCTCAGCACCTTTGTCTATCTTTGCAGACCATTTACTGCCATGTGGCCTCAGAGAATATGACAGACTTCTGCCCTGATGCCTCTTGAAGGTCACCTGAAAGTCGTGCTTTGTCCAGAGTACTTTATAATTATGCAAGCTCCAACCCAAAATGTCACTGTATTGTCATTGAACAATTGAGCATGAGACCTTTAAGGTAAGATGGCTACAAAACAACCAGCTACAATTTCAGGTATGTCTTTTGGGAATGATTCTGGTACGGTAATACTTGTGAATCAAGCATATGAATCTTGTGTGAAAGTCTGTAAGAATCTAGCTGTTTCTGCTTCCCTTCTGTCTTTGCTGGATACTTTAAAAGTCTACCTAAACTTTAATGCATTGAAGCTTTTCTTGTTTTGTGAGTGTTTATAGAATTATGGACTTAGCAAGATCTGAAAGAGTTGGTACGGTTGACACAGGCATCCAAATTGCGTGGTACATCCACTTGAAGATCCAGGCCTATGGATTTTGCTGATCTTAATGTCAGTGAAAGGAGATATTGCTACTGTGTGCTGTGACTATTTTCTACGCTTTTCTCTCCTGCAGTGGAAGAAGTAAATCTGAATGTTCACTGTAAATGGTGGTAGCTTATCAGCATTCTCTGCTATCAATCCGATGGGATTTTTTTTGTTTGTCACATCTCTGCCCTCTGTGACTACAGTGATTTGTTTCTTTTCTGTCCTTCTGAGACTAAAGCTATGTGATATTGATTTGAAAAAAACTGGTAGGGTGGCCAGCCTTTCATTTATCTTGGAGAGGACACTGGAACTAAATCATTACTCTGTTGCCGAAGTAAAAGAATTATGCAGGAGTTGCTCAGCAGTGAGGACCCTAAGCTCGTTCCAAGAACAGTTTGGCTTACTGAAAAGTAACGGCTGTGTGAATAAGCCCCTGTTCCTCCTCGAATATGCCACAATATCTATCCAAATAAGTGAAAAGGCTGTTCTTTGATGTATTTCAAGTGCTTATTAACATGAACCACTTAGAAAATAGGGTGCATATTTTCAAGGGAAGTCAGGGATAAATCACTCGTCATTTTTGCTTAATCCAAAATCTCCTCTGGACACATTTGGAAAAACTCTATTTTCATCGTATGTTTGTTCAGGGATATAAAGTTGTAATTTATGAAATTGTGATGCCAAATGTGCTGTTTGTGCAGTAGGTCATAATTCAACACTCTGAGTATACAGCACTGTACTGCTAATGCTCAGCCCCGAGAGAGGGGGTGGGCAAAACATTTGTAAGTCTGATTTCCAGGACTGATTTCAGCAATATATATCAGTTTTCATGTCTTTCACAACAAGGATTGCTTTCCTTTTAATTTCTGTTTTCCTATGTGGGGAATGGGGCTTTATCTCCAAATTGCTTCATGCCGTCATGTCGTGTTTCAATTTTTAAACTTTTTTTTTTAATTTTAGACATTTTCGTCTACAATGTTGGCATGTTCAGTATTATTTAATCCTAAGGAAGAGAAAAGTGGTTGATTTTAACCGTTTTAAGAGATGAATGTTGTTATTTCAGGGCATCTACTTTCCTTTTGACTAGGAAATGAAAAATTCAAACTTTATACACTCAGCTCCTGTTTCCAAACCTACTTGGCATATCTCCATCAGATGCAGTTAGAGTTTGTAAACTACTTCTTCCCGTAGAGGAGAATAAACAGCAAATACCGAAAGATTTATTTTGCCTTTTAGGTTTCCGTGTTTGAAAAAATTTGTTATATAGAAACAATGACTCAGGTAATGTAACGGCAATTATTAGTGGGTTATGAATGATGTTAAGCTCTTTATATTCCATATTAGTAAGAAATTAAATGACCTATGAGGCCTTTAACAAATGTATAAGCCAAGTTTAATGCTCTGGACTTCACAAGAGGAAACCATTCATATTTAACGTATGAGGAAAACATTGAAAGTGGGGCTTTTAGTGTCAGAAGATTAAAAATACTGCTTTTAATCATGGAATATCTCATCAGCTGTTTGGAAAATGGAAATGTAAATATGTTAAACATATTTAAAAGATGCGGTACACAAAGTTTTCTAGTGGAATGCAAACCTAAACCACAGAGTCGATTCACCAATACTGGCTTTTGCATGTGTATCAACAAGCTGAGTCAGATTTTGAAGAGATTCAGCTAATTTATGCTTACTTATTTGAGGTTTTGAAGGTTGGTTTGAGGGAAAAAGTCAGAATATGCTGTCTCTTTATTCTTTTAAAATGTAGTCTGAAACTTGTTCTGCAGTGATTTCCCACCTGATCACCACTTTTTTTTTTTTGAGAACTCTCTCTGAAATGGAGCTGCCTATATAGACAGTCATTTATATGCATTACTAACTCATATGTTACTTGATTTCTGTGATTCTGTGATTTTTCCTAAGATAAGCAATTGAGGCAAGGACATTGCTGCTTGAATTTTATTCACACTAATCAATCAGGATGGAGAATGACGGCATTATTAACATTCAAACTGCATTTTCACTTCTCACAGAAGTGTTTTTTATTATTATGGCTAACTGTGTCAGCAGTCAGACTAGACATAGACTCATTGCCAATTAATATAAAATTCCTTTCTTTGATTTACTGGGAGAGACTGAGGGGACAAAATTGTTTTATTTTATTTCATGCATTTCCTTTCCCTAGGCTTCACCTGATTGAGGGATTGGCTCTCTGTGGGTCAGTGTACTTTAAAGTTATTAATTACTTCATTTCAATCCATAATACTTAATTAAAGCTTAAAACAAAAATAAATTGGCTCTCCTTGGTGAAAATGTTGTCAGCCAGATGGGATTTTAGCAACATAATAGAGCCGACAGGTTTGTTTTGTTTATAGCGATACTGGATGACCTTGAAGTGTTCATCTGGCCAATGTGGACTCTTTAAGATAAGAACCCAATTTCTTTTCTTCTCTTTACCTGGGTTAGGATTAACAGTTTGCATTATCAAAAGGATAGTAGTACATGACAAGCCTACAGATATTTCTTAGGTTATTTCGCTTGCTGTCACTTGGAGCCAGCACGAAGGCACTGTCAGCAGAACTCATACATATTTGACTGCAGCTCTGGCTGTACAGAGAAGAAGGTAGCTTTAATATTCATCCACCAGGATTTGCTATTGCATTTCTTACAGTCTCATTTTGTGAATGAGCAGAAGAGCGCTGTTGTTTTGCTGCTCCGAGAGGCAGAATTTAGAAAAGAAAAAAAATTTAAGATTGAAACAGCCATTTCCCTGCGTAGAACGTAGATTAAGAGTGAGGTATTAAACTCTTCCAACCCTTCTCTCCTCTGCTGGAATGATTAAAGTCCAAGGGACTTTGTATTTCGTATCATTTAAAACCAGCT